>BSBK01008402.1:0-160233 GCA_027943335.1 Chamaecyparis obtusa | reverse complement strand
TTATATATAATATAATATATATTTATATTATATATATATATAGTATACATATATGTATATATCTATATATATATATATATATATATATATATATATATATATAATATATATATATATATATATATATATATATATATGTATATAGATATATATGTATATAGATATATATCTATATATATGTATATAGATATATATCTATATATATGTATATAGATATATATCTATATATATATATATGTATATATATATTTTAAAGACCCTTTTTGGGCCCTTTTGGGGTGACGACCCAGGTGGGTCCCCCAAAAGGTCTACTCTTCTTATGTTGGATAGAATAGGTTCTTTTTTAATTTCTTTTTTCATAACATTATTATATTATTATTTTTGTTTAGCCTACAAGTGGGATAGAGAAACTAATAAAATAATGACTGTGGTTTTTGGAAAATGTATGGGATTTCTCCCATACATTTTCCAAAGACCTATAGGTCTCAATTTCTCTACTTTTTTTTTTTTTGCTTTGCACTTGTTTTTTTCCTTTGTTTTCTTTCCCTTGATTTTGTGCTAACTTGGAATCAAATTTTCTTTTGAATTCAATTTCTAACTTGCAAAATAAATTTCACTATAGTTTGTTTTATCCCATAACATGCAATTTAAAGAAGTATCAAGGTGAGTTTTCTTTTTTTAAGAAATAGAGTCTGTATGTCTTCTTTGAATCTATTGTTTTTCAACAAGAATACTACTTCTAACATGTCAAGAAACATACATTGAAAGGGAGAGAGAGAGAGAGAGAGAGTGTGTGTGTGTGTGTGTGTTTAAATAGTTATATTGACATCTAATAACATTCTCATTCAAATGAAATTCATAAAATTAAGCTATGAGGAATTACAATAACTCTTCTCCTTAATAGTTTTCAACATGAATACCAATATATTTATCATTGAGTGAATACACAATATCTTCACATGAACTACTCCAAAAAGGATTTAAGACCTTTCTTTCTTGACTCAAGAGAACTTAAATACATTATTACAATTACATGCCTTAAAATGCTATCAAAGTAACAACATAATACATTTTAGAAAAGAAACTCTTTTATTGCATTACTACCTATTACAGTCATTTATTAAAAAAAAAACTATATCAACTAACATTATTACAAATATTAAATTGAAGATCTCAATAGGACTCTTTTCTACATGAGATAGTTACTACACTTTACATAGAAACAAAATATAAATGATCATCCTCTCTCTTCAATAATACAACTTCAAACATGAAGTCTTCAATGGCTTCCTTCCTACAAATAAAAAATGAAAGAATCATGGGATGCTCACCTCCCAACCTAGGATTCTAAGAAGCCACCCTCGAGTTAGGGGAACCAACACATAGATGGGATCACATTCATGCAAACCAACATCAACAATAACACAATAAGCACATTAAAATTCCCAACCAAGGCTATGAACAATGAGTCTCATAGTGACCAAAATCTTGGGGTGAAGGTGGACTAAATACCAAGCCGAGAAAGCTCATTTCAAAACATGAGACAAGCCTACACATGGCTTTCCCAAATATACAACTTAACCACATTCTCACAAACCCAAAAAAATTCCCTATGACCCCCAAGACATCAAGCCATACAAATGCCTTATGACCCCCAAAATAATAAAAAATAGAAATGGCTACATGGAGCTCATACTTTCATGTTTGCTTTATTCTCCTTCCAAAGGAGAGACTCTACACCCATGGCTGTCCAAAGAAATCCCTTCACCCCCAAGGCTACTCTTCCCCCCATGGGTGAGTGTGGCCTTGAGACTCCAATAAAAATTTCACCAAACAATAAATCTAAAACAAAAATCTTCACATTTACAACACAAAAAGACTTGCACAACATCAAGCACAAGATTTCACATATACAACTACAAATCATGCAAACACATCATACTCTCAACAACAAGAATATGGAGAACACAAATTACAATATTACATACAAAGAAATTGTCATGTACAAGAGCTTTCAAGAGGAGCCACCGACCTATGTCCAAGCAATAATGGTGAGAGAGTTGAAGATGAGATCCTTTTGTCTAAGCTTTTTCTCCTATCCAAGTTCCTCCAAAATTATCTAGTCTCTAAGTTAGAAAGTGGGTGTTCAAACTCTTCCAAAAGAAGAGTCCCCTCTAAAAAGACCTCCACACAAACTCTTAGGGATAAGATTACATTCCCATTGGGTGGTCTTCCCTAAGTCCCTTACAAGGTTTCCAAAATTGGTCTCTTACAAAGGTAAGCTTAAAAGGTGGGATAAGGACTACCTTTCTAATAGGTGGTGTTCTTACCAAAACATGGTCCCAAAAGTTGATTTTCGGCCATCTTGAAAAACCAACTTTTGGATGGGTCATTTGGTCAACTAAAGGTTTTCCTATGGTGAAAAATGACCCTTACCCATAGGTATATCAAGTGGGCTAACTAAAAATGACCTAAACACTCCCCTAGGCACCTTTTTAACCCTCCAAAAGTGCATGCTAAGTTCAAATTCGAAAATCTTTAAGTTGACACTACCTCAAGCTCCCTAACCAATGGATTTCACATGGGGATCCTCATGGTACTATCCTAAGTTGATGAGCATCCAATCCCCAAGTGGAAATGTCATGGCCACAAGTACACATACAAGTGTTAAGTGACACAACAAGAATGACATATCACAAGCCATGTGGCATATCCACTTGGGCATACTAAAAAATAATTAACATTAACAATTTAACATATAAATTAAATACACTCATACACATTGCGTTCACAAATAAAATATGATACAATGAGGTTTTGTCTCTTATTAGACGCAACCTTGGCTAATTGAATTAACATATGTCTATGCTTTGGTTCCTTGAATTTACCATGGTCTAATTCTCTGCACTCTAAAATCCAACATTAGTAGTCCAAGAAAATATACATGTAAATTTATAACATTCATGATCAAGATAATTTCATCCGCAATATCCTTAATTAAATCATAATTCACATGGCTTAATAATTCACCTATGGAATATATTCACCTCATCATGAAATATACTATTCATCGCTTAATTAGGCTTGTAACATAAATGTTGCATATATAGTTCATTACATAATTAAATAACATCATGACATCATAACATTCATAAAATCTAATTAATCACACATGTAGGATCCAAATAGATATCATAGTATTCATCAAAATAACATAATATAATGTGCATCTAACCTCTAAGGTGATAAAATCTATAAAGCATCATAATATAACATCAATTAAGTCTATCTGAAATGCAGAAACTGAAAGGCTATGACAGGCTCGGGGTGAGGCCTCACATTTATTAATAATTAAAAAAAAAACTAAAAAAAAAAAAATTAATAAAATGTTTTTAAAGTCCCCCTTGGGACTGGCTGCACTGCCACTGCAGTGGCAGACCCACCTTGTCAGGCTGCACTTCTATGTCAGTGCGGCCTTGTCATGACTTGTATTGCACTACGATACCTACCATGGTAGGGCCGTGCTGCCAGTGGCAGCGCGGTAGCTATCTTGCGCAGGGTTCCAGGGTTTTGCAACAATGAAATAACATGCAACACTTACCCATTACTTTTTCTATTGAGCTCAAATAGAACTTTGAATTCGTATAATAAAATTAATTATTCATTTCCTCAATGAAATCTATCTAACAACGAATAAGAACTTTCTCACATACAACTTGATATAGATTGTAATGTTCAATAAAATAACAACATGAGATGTTTCTCATTTCAAAAGTTTCAACAACACAACATATTTTGTTCTCACAAATACACCAAAATAGAAACTCTCGAAGCTTTATCCTTTGCAAAAACATGGCCTTCAAAACCTACAAATGAAAGAGGAGAACTATGGAGAGCTCACCTCTCATCCAAGGTCTCAAGGAGACCACCCCCGAGCTTGGAGAATCAAGACTAAATGGTTGCATGCACAACACAATGTTCACAACACATATATGAACAAAATAACAATGAACTCCCAACTAAGGCTTCACATATGGATTTCTATAATCCATTAAGATAGGGTGAAGGTGGGCTTTTCCAAGGAGGAGAATGCCAAACTTATTACATTTCCAACAAGAGTATTTCCATGCCTTTCAAAGACTACATTATCAATTCTCCATACACAAGCTTTCCTCATTAACATCTTCAACATGCAAATAATACAAAATGGCTTCATCGAGTCCATACCCCATGAAATTTTCCCTCTTCTCCAAGAGAAGAGACTCTAACTAAAATGGAGAGCCCAACTAACCCCTTCACCCAAGGCCACTTCTTCTCTTCCCAAAGGGTGAGTAATGTCTTAAACTCCCATGAACAAAAATCTCAAAACTAAAAGAAAAAGAGTGATACAAAATCTAAATGCAATCCCCAACCCAACACAACAATACCAAAATTTACATATATGAACACCATACAAGATCTACATGTTCATCCAAAACAACTATATACAAAGATAAAATTTAAGAGCATTTTTTCATGGCAAGAATTCACCAACCTTGGTCCAAGAAAAATGACAAAAATGAGGTTGAGAAGAGCTCCTTATCCTTTTCCCTTGTCTTTTTCTCTTTTCTTCAACCCTAATTGTCTCTAAAGTTAGAGAGTGGGTGAACACCCACTAAGTTTTTCCAAGCCCTCTAAAAAGGCAACGTCTAAATCGTAAACTAAAACGCATATCTTACCAAGGGGGACAATTAGTTTTTTTTTTCAAACTTTTTCAAACTTCCTTTTATGTTTTAGTTTACGATTTAGCCAATACCCTCTAAAAACACCTCCAAAGGTGTACTCAAGACCTAGCAATTAATGAGGCATGTCATCGAGTCCTTTGGTCTTCCCTCTTGTCCCCCCTCTTAATTGTAGGTTTAGTAAGGAGTGTGGGACAAGTTATATGCATGTGGCCATCTCCATTTTCGCCACTTTTGAAAAGTAAGCTTTTTGGAGGGCCATAATGGTGATCTAGACTTTTCCATAAGTAAAAACTAGCCCCCGACCTAAGGTACCCCCTAGGGTTAACTAATTTAAGTCAAAAATACACTCTAGAGTCACTTTTGACCCCTCTAAAGTACCCCTAAAGTTAAAATTTGAGTTCTAACTTGATGTGATACCTACAAGACATCTACATGCAAGTGGGACTAAAATAATACCCTATAAGATTAGGTGATTCTTGCTTAAGCCCTAATTTGACATGTCACCCTCCACATGTACAATACAAGTGTGTGTGTTTATATATATATATATATATATATAAGTTAAAATTTATCTATTGGATGATTAACATAAAGTTTAAATATTATTATTAATTTGGTGATGTGTTTGTTTTTCGTTTTATAAAAAATTATTTCATATAATTATAATTATAATTAATAATAATTTAAAAAATAAAAATTAATGATATAGCATTGGTCATTTGATTATGAATATGTATATTTCAATTGTGTGTTCAATATGTTAGGTGTTACATGATTTAATGCACACAAAAAAATAAAAAAATATATATCTATTATAAAAATATTAAATATATAAATTTTAAACTAATTATATTCATTAAAAAATTACTATATGTTTTTAAAAGTTGAATTATAATTTTTTTAATATTTTATATAATATATATTTTAAAACTAATAAAATTATATATCATATGTTATAAATATTAGTAAAATAAAAAATAAAGCATATAATATTAATAAAAAGTTAATATATAATTAACAAAAACTTAAAGATAATAAAATTTGAATAATTTTCTTTTTAAATTCAAAATAAATTTTACTAAGTGTAAATCTAATGTAATGGTGAGAAGTTTGGAATTGTAAAATAACAAGTGTAAAAACAATAAAATTAAAAAAAATTATATTTTTCAAACTGCACAATATTCCTGTCTTATTCGCCAGCTGACAAAATGCAGGAGTACGAACGGGTTGTGGCTTTCACATCATAGCCTATGGCCATGTATGTATGTAGTTGATAGGCACTGGCTACCCAGGTGCAATTTTTTGGCCAGATAGGCAGTGTCTTATATCTCTTATGCTGTCATATTAGTTAAGCACGAGTTAATACTTATTACAAGCTGAAAGGTACCTGTCACTAATATCTACTCTTCGTTAAAGCTTTCATTATTGTTCACATGAATTATGTGCCATTTTACTTAAACACCACATAATATTTATCACAAGTTATTTATTGTTGGAGGGTACTTTTATGTATCGTCAAATCAGATTGCCACTGCTATCTACCATATTTAATGTTACCATAATTGTTCATATTAATTATGCTATCATATTATTTAATTGTGAGTTAATACTTATTACAAGCTATCTAATAATTGCAGTGCACCTGTTTTGTATCGTCAATTCAAATTATCACTAATATCTATAACTATTAATGCTGTCACTATTGCAATACTAATTATTCACCATTTTAGTAAAGACACCGTATAATATATCACAAGTTGTCTTATTGTTGGAGGGTAATGTTTCTATATTGTCAATTTAGATTGTCACTACTATCTACCATGATTAATACTACCATAATTGTCCATATTAATTATGCACCACTTAAAAGTTACTGTTAGTGGGCATCTTCTGTTTATTGTCAATTTATATTGACATTGATATCTATCCTACTTAATGCTATGATGACTGGTCATCAATTATGCACCATATAAGTTGTCTTATGTTTAGACTACTATTAATGCTATCATTTTCCACATACTAGTTCTCTACCATTTTACTTGAACCTCATGATATTTATCACTAGTTATCTTGTGATTGGACAATAATTTTTGTATTACCAATTCAAATTGTTACTACTATCTACCATGTTTAATGAACTACCATAATTATTCATTTCAATTATACTATTATATTAGTTAAGTCTGAGTTAATACATATTTCCATCTAATAATTGGAGGGCATGTTTTATATATGGTCAATTCAAATTGTCACTCATATCTACTTCCATTAGTGTTGTTATTATTCATCATACTAGTTAGGTGACACTTTACTTAAAAGATTGCATAATATTTACCATAAGTTGTCTTATGGTTGGAAGGTTTTTTTTTCTTTGTATTATCAATTTAGATTGTCACTACTATATACAATGGTTAATGCTACCATAATGTTCATATCAATTATGCACTACTTAAAAGTTATCATTATTGTGCACCTATTGTTTATTGTCAATTATGATCATCATTGATAACTACCCTATTTAATGCTATGATAAATGGTCATTAGTTGTGCACCATATAAGTTGTCTTATGTTTAGACAACTGGTGTATGGATTTTTTTTGTTTGATAATGAAGTTGAACCATCACTTGGTGAAAAAACTATTTGATTTCCATCTTTCTGTTTATTTCTTTTCTTGTGTATTAAACATTGAAAATAAAGGTGATGAAAAATTCATGTATTCTCAACACATAACAAAATTATCCCACTTTCCCCATAAATATAACCACTATTTGACTCTTAGATTTTGTTCTTCTTATCTACAATATATATTCAACATTTTCAATATGTTTTCCATGGATACATTAAATGTCTACATTTGATTAAGATGCACCTATTAATATATATAAGACTAGCGTACTTAAATGTCAAAAAAGTTAACTAAATTATGTTGAGAGATATCAAGTTTGAAAGTATTAAATATTTATAAATAGAGTTCGATACTAATGAGATTGACGTGAGAAATGTAATGCACAACATTAAAGAATTAATCCACAAATTAGTGGCTCTACTTTTAAATAGAATAATATCATATCCAAATAATCAATTATCTTACCACTAATTCAATGTTTCTACACCTGATCCGCCGTGCTTAAGATTATTTTGAAGTAAAAATTAAAGTCTTTTGGACCACTACTATTTAACATTGACAAAATAGAAAGACATGAGTATTATTATGTGTACCTCTAAGATGACTACTAGACTAAAATACTTGGATGATTTCCATGCTAAGCAATCAATAGGTCAAGCCTCACTGGCAATGTTCTATCAAATATTTCATTTTACTAAACAACAAACTAAAATCTATGCTAGTTATTGTGTGCTATGAGAAACTCTTTCATAGGGTTAGTATTGCAAACAAATGAGAATAATAACTAAATTACCACAAAGAGTAAGCTATTTAAACAAATAAATGGCAATTAAGCACTCTATGGACCTCTAATTAGATTTTCTAATGCAAAGCTCTCAGAAAGCTTCTATTAGTGACAACTCTAATATGAGAATTGAATTATAAATAAACTAAAATTTCAATTCCAAAAGAAATTAAGCATTAATTAATTAGTACTAAATTTGACTTTCTAGCTCAAAATTGTAAGAGGTTTTGTGCTATTCTCAGATTTGTTGATTGATAATTGAGGGATTTATGCCTTACTTTTATAGATTTTGGCAAGGGTTGGGGGTAGAGTTGAGTTGATCATGGTTGGATTAGGGTTAAGTCCATGGTTCCATCTTTGCAAATAATTTAAATGGATTGTCCTCGAATCTTGGGACAAACAAACAAAATGTGTGGCCAAGATGCTCTCACCTTATGTGTGATTGAGATTCGTTTTGAGTTTGATCCATGTGAGCTTGATCCTTAAACCCTATTGGTTGAGGCATTTTCCTTCCATGCAGTGTTTTGGGAAAATTAGTATTTATTAATTGAATTTATTTAATTTGTTTAGCCATGTGTACCACTTAAATGGGTTGATTTGATTTAAATTGAACTAAACAATTAATTAGATTAATTGCATAATTTATTGATTTGACTTGATTTATTTGATTTAAATTGATTTTTAATTAAATTTAGATTATGGCTTAATTACAATTTTGATTTGATTTTAGCTTGATTTGATTTTATTGGTTTGATTTTGCCTTGGTTGCTCACTTGAATTAATCTTGTCAATTTTCAAGTGATTACAAATACCCCTCTTTGAATCGATGCACAAAGCATATCGGTTCAAAGAATGTCCTAATTGTTTTGATGCGAAGCCTTGATTAGATTGATGATAGATTCCATGAAGTTCCTGATTGATTTGAAGTTCCTGGTTGTTCTGATGATAGGTCATCAATATGATGCCTGATTCGATCTGATTTGATGTTTGATGCCCCACTTGATTGATAAGCGAAATTTTTTTTTATGAAATATTATGTCTATGATTTGATGTTGTGCCCCTGATTTAATGATTCTGATGCTAGTCCTTATTGTTCGAGTGTATGCACCCTTAGAAATGAAATAAAATTTGATTAATGTGTAAGATATTGCATTTTCGGTCAACTCGCATTGAGGAATATTTAATTGTGAGTAAATTTCTATTTCATTTTCAATAATGTATTTGCGATGTTGTGATGACAAATGCCCCTGATTTGGGTAAATAGGCAAAGAATTTGGGTCCCTGGTCATTTTCTACTAAATGGCATTGCTTTTAGGTCAAAATGGGCTATATAAAGGGGTAAAAGGTCTTTTTACTATTCATTTTTACCCTCTGTTTTAATTTTTTACTATGACCCCCTTTTGAGGTTTTTGATGATGGTGATCTTGATTCGAGAGCATAGGTTCGAGTGACACTATCGATATTAGTGTCCACCAGGCTATGGACCTCCAATATGTACCCTGACAACCTTTCTTGTCTGATTTTAGCATTTTAATTTGAAACTTTTGGATTTTTCTAGGAAAAACCCTCTTTTTAAAAGTTTTTAAATGAAATAGCACATACAATCATTTTAACAATGTGTACACACATCATGCTATGCATTTGCAGTTTTCCATAGCGCATATAAACCTTTCAACAATGATTAGAAATGCTAGAACTAGGGTACGTTTTGCGTTCACCCTTTTCTACAACGCTTTCACTTTTGATTGTGCTTTTAAGATTTTTAGTAGTGCGTATAGGGGTTTCCTATAGCGCATACTAATTTCTACAGCACTTACACTATTGTAGTGTGTATGATAATTTTTGATGCACTTTTGATAGTTTAAGTTGCACTTTTGATTTTTAGCACTTTTAAATAATGAAATAGCATGTATACCTTGTTTGGTCAAATTTGTGTGCCTCTGAGTCAGTTTTCCAATCCGTTTGATATCATCAATAAGTTGATTGGATCAAGTTTTGAGTCTAGTTGATAGCAATTCCTACGATGTCATTGTTAGGAATAGTCCCAAGAGATAACTGAGAGGGGGGGGGGGTGAATCAATTATCTACAAGATTCAATTCTTTATCCAATTAAGTATACTTAAATATAAAGCATAAACACAATGAAAGAACACATGAACACAACACCAATATTTTGGTTACAAGGAAACCCAAATAGGTAAAAACCCTAGTGGGAATTAACACCCACTAATATTTTGTACTAGTGTATTATGATCCTTGCTAGAAGATCCTTTACCCTATTAGGAGTAGCTTTACAATATATTAAGTATAGTAGACCTGGTCAAGGGTTGGACCCTGTTAGGAGTCTTTTACAATACTCCCTGTTAGGGGAGAGGATGCACTGTCCAAGAGCTCACTACTCAAAGGGGCGAAGGCTACAACCTTCTAAATAACAGATACACACTATATCTGGATCTTGGTGAACTACACTTTGACCTGCTTGTTTGGATTAGCTCCAATTAATATCAAAAGTACTCTTCTTGGTCACATAGACCTTCTTCTAATGGTTCCACACTTTGTACACTCTTCTCTGCTCTTTTTAATCAACCATGAACAACACTCCAGCAATCACAAATGATTGCTTATAAATATCTTTCCTCTAAATGATATAATCAAGTCAGCCTGTTAGAACCACCTTTAAATCATATTAGAGAAACCATAACAAACTTCTATAAACATTATGTCAGCTCTCCTATGCACGCAACACATTCTGGGAGAGTTTGTCTAAATAAGGTAATTGTAGACGCACACTACACACTATTGGCTCTACCAAAACAACTGGATCTTTCTCCTCAAGATGAATTACTTCATGCACTCTTAACTAAACATCAATAACTCTTCTCTAAGCTTAACTCCAAGGGCGCATACCCCAAAGATTGGCACAACTCAAGAACCAATAAAATCTCTATTGGATCTTCTAAATAAACACAGGAAACTGCAACTAGCGAATAGCGACTGCATAAATTCACTTCTACTAAATATCAGACTATGCGTCCATAACTAAAACATCACTAACATGTCTTTAACATATATCCAAGCACGCAAGGCTCCATGATAACTATACGGAAAACCATACACATAACACTTCCTGTTACTCTATCAAGAACACTACTGACACAAGCTACTATATAACTGTCTGTACTAACAGTTAACCTCTGTGCCCATGATATCATGATGATATCATGTCCATGCTACATATACTGAAAGCTTACTACATAAGACTTCCACGCATGCTACTTTCCATATGTTGTCATCAATGACAAACATACAGTCAGCACTCACCTGCTGGCAAATCTCCAACAATCTCCCCCTTTGGCATTGATGGCAACATGTGGAATGAAAAACCACCACCAACCCAAATGAACATTTCTTTTATAATTTTCTCCATTTCCTCATCAAAACTCCACCAAAGATGAATCCTCCATCTATTGCAATATTTTCCAACATTCTCCATTTCCTCTACTGAATTGTTGTCATAACTAAATACTGCTCCCCCTTAGTATATTACTCCTCATTTTTACTTCTATTTTTCATGACTCTATATTACTCCCCCTTTGACATCAACAGAAAAGGGCACCATTCATTTTAAGCACTAGTACTAGTCCTAAAGTAGAGTACTCAACCTTCCATCAGTCCCCGAGGACTGATGCCTTTCCTTCTTTCTTCTAAGCAGAATCAGGGAAGGGAATTACTCCCAACTTCTCCATGAGATACTGAAAAATATCCTTTGGTAAGGGCTTTGTGAAAATGTCTTCCAACTGATCTTTAGTACTCACATAGTCCAACTTGAATTGTTTATCTGCCACTTTCTCTCTTAGGAAGTGATACTTGATTTCAATGTGCTTTGTCTTTGCATGCATCACAGGGTTCTTTAACATATTGATAGTGCTAATGTTATCACAGTGAATAACAATAGGATAATTAATCTGGATTCCAAAATCCTTTATCATCTGCTTGATCTAAATAATTGTACAATAGTTCAAGGCTGCTACAACATATTTTGCTTTTGTTGTTGACTGAGAAATACAATTTTGTTTCTTTCTTGTCCAATTGTCAAGTCTATCACCAAGAAACACTACTCCACCTAATGTACTTATTCTATCATCAATGCATCCTGCCCAATCTGCATCTGTGTACACATGAAGCTTAACATTTTCTGAATTAGGATACCATTGACCATAGTCTATAGTGCCTTGAAAATATCTAAATATTCTTTTTACTACCATGAGGTGGCTTTCTTTAGGCTTTGATGCAAATCTTCCAACTATGCCAACTGCATTGGAAATATCAGGTCTAGTCTGAGTAACATAAATAAGTTTTCCAATCATAGACTTGTACAAAGTTATATCTACTATTGGTGAGTCATCTTCTTTTGTAAGCTTGCATCCAGTAATCATAGGAGTCCCTACTGGCTTGCAATCATCCATCTTCAATTTCTTTAATATTTCCTTCACATACTTGGATTGGTTAATGAAAATACCTTTCTCTATCTACTGCACATTCAATCCCAAAAAGTACTTGATAGGGCCAATCATACTCATGTCAAATTCATTTTGTATCTCCTTAGCAAATTTTGCACTAAGTTTGTCATTACCTCCAAAGATAATGTCATCAACAAATATAGCCACAAGAAGTAAACCTTAAGATGTCTCTCTTATGAATATATTATAGTTTGCTGCTCCTTTCTTGAATCCAATCTTTGTTAGATATCCATCTAGTCTCTCATACCATGCTCTAGGCGCTTTCTTAAGTCCATAGAGGGGCTTCTTTAATCTACATACCATATCAGGTCTGTCTGATAAGGTGAATCCTTTTGGCTGCTCAATGTATACTTCATCTTTCAAATCTCCATTTAGGAATGCTAACTTGACATCCATCTGATAAACTTTGAAGTTTTTAATTATAGCATAAACTAGAAATAATTTAATAACTTCTAATCTGCTCAGAAGTGCAAAGGTGTCTGAATAATCAATGCCTTCTCTTTGTGCATATCCTTTACATACTAACCTTGCTTTGTTCCTCACTATTGTACCATCTTCATTCATCTTGTTTCTAAATATCCACTTTGTTCCAATCACATTCTTATCACTAGGTCTTGGGACTAGTTCCCAAGTGTCATTCTTGATAATCTGATCAAGTTCTTCTTTCATAGCATCATGCCAATCTGAATCATTACAAGCATCTTCAACACTTAAGGTCTCAATCTGAGATATTAAACATAACGCATCACTGTTAGCTGAGGTTTTTGCTTGTGATCTTTTCAAGACTTTTCCGCTCTGATCTCCAATGATGTCTTTCTTGGAATGGTTTCTAGATGTAAACTTTGGGACCTTAGTTGATGCTGACTCATTAGCCTTAGGAGTTTCTTCTTCACTTGTCTCATGGTCATTGAACAACACATCAATGTTGTCAAACATTTCTTCAATAACTTTCTCACTAGTGGAGGGTCTAGGTTCATCTTCAATCATGGGTGAGTAATCATGATATCTTTCTTGAACCATGAACTTTTATCAATCTTAACATCAACACTTTCAATGATCTTTTTCAATCTTAAATTGAAACATCTATAAGCTTTACTTTTAGTAGAGTAACCAAAGAAAATACCTTGATCGCTTCTTTCATAAAACTTGCCTACTGCTTCATCCCTCTTGATGTAGAACTTGCTTCCAAAGATTCTGAAGTATTTTACTATGGGAACATTACCAAACCATAGCTCATATGGTGTTTTGTCATCGTCTAGTCTCAATTGAATTCTATTGATGGTATAGACTGTTGTATTAACTGCATCTCTCCAATAGGTGTGTGCAACTTTTCCTTCTATCATGATGGTGCGCATTGTATCAAGGATGATCCTATTCCTTCTTTCTGCAATCCCATTTTGCCAAGGGGTTCTAGGTGCACTTATTTGTCTCTTTATGCCATGTTCTTCGTAGTACTCATAGAATCTATCAGAGGTGAATTCTCCTCCTCTATTCGATCTCAAACATTTTATCTTTAGTCCAGATTCATTCTCAACCTTAGCTTTTAATATTTTGAATTTCTCAAATGCTTTTGACTTATCTTTTAAGAATGAAACCCACATCATCCTAGTATAATCATCAACAAAAAAAATGAAGTACCTTTCACCATAGTATGATCTAGTTTGAGTTGGATGACATAAGTCAATATGAATTAGATCCAACATGTTCTCTGCTGAATTGTGCTTGCTCTTGAATGAGTTTCTTACATGCTTTCCCATCACACATTCCCTGCATATAGTATCAACTATCTTTTCTATGCTAGGTAGATCTCTTACTGCCTTAACATTCCTTATCTTTACTATGTTATCAAAATTGATATGGCATAGTCTTTTATGCCACAACCAACTATCATCAACTTTAGCAACAAAAAAACTTGCTTCTAAATTGAGTTGAAAAACATTACCTCTTGTCTTTGACCTTGATGCAATCATAACACCATCTTTGTTGTTAATGAGGAATTTGTCATCTTTGAACTCCAACTGATAGCCTTTTCCAAGTAACTATCCAACACTGAGAAGGTTATGTTTCAAACCATCAACATAGAGAACATCATCAGTATTGTTCTTTCCATCCAAAGTGATGGCTCCTCTACAAACTATGGGTTTAGGAGTGTTGTCTCCAAATCTAACCATACCACCATTGTATTTGTCCAGATGAACAAATCTATTCTTATCACCTATCATGTGATGTGAGCAACCACTATCTATAATCTAGTCTTTCCTTATATTTTCTTGGGAAATTTTACAGTAAGCTCCGAGAGTAGAACAGGATCACTTCTACTACATCCGTCAGGTGCTTATACATGGACAAACCAAGCAAATATACATACCAAAAGTATTACCAATATGACACAACAAAAGATGAAGAGATTACGCTTCATGTGGTAAGACATCCTAAGGGCACAGTCTGATTTCTGATCATCCAAAAGGATGAGAGCATACTCTCTACTTGCAGAACTATCCTAGACTCAAGACTCTAGACTTACTCAACTCCGAATGCCTTTCTCTCTAAGGGAAGCATGCTTTTATAGGCAAATTGGAGAGGGGGTCTCAACCGATTGCTGACACATGTCAAGAATCAGGAGAACCACTTTATTAAAGCAGAGCGCACTACTACAGTAGATGCCCACTATGACCTGTATGTCGGTCTGGGTGGACCCCAATATCTACGAACATAGTAGTGTGCTGACAAATGAGTAGAGACAAGCAACTCGTGATGCTTTCACTTTACACCCGAAAGTGACTATGGGAGAATCTCTTTTAAACCCGTGAAGAGATAAAGAACATGGACCCTATTAAGGTGTCGGGCTAACCCTTTTAGGATGGTAGTGGAGTCTACCCCTAGTTTTGTTTAACCAGACTTTGGTAACTGGTGTACAATTATTATGATTTCTGATGGTTGGGAAACTCATTACTCCAGAGCCAATATGTGCCACGTACATAATGAATATGTGTAAAAACACATATGGATGGTTTTTAGAGAAATGATCAGCTCTTCCCAAAAGATGACACGTCGGAGGAGGTCACGTAAGAGAGTAGAAGTGTGGATGACAACCCCATCCACTTAGGTATATCGTTGATGCTTTGGTGAGTGATATTCAAGATCACTATCTGATTCTTCCTGAGATGGAATACTCATTACATTCATTAATCTTTCTTCAAGAGTTTCTTCTTTCCAAAGAATTCTTTGACAGAGATGAACATGTGCCTGTTTTGTGGGATTACCAATATCCCATGGTTCTGGTTTGGTCTAGAAAACAGTGAAGATCCAAATTGGTTGTCTGGTATGAGGATGTGCCCAATGATGTAAACTTTGGATTTCCATGGTATTTTGTCGCTGCAAAGAGGGGCCATAGATAGAGAAGATATACCTGTTTATAGGATTGTCAATGTAGGAATGGAATGTGATTTTATGCAAATACCCATAATTACAGGTTGTTGGCTGTATTTGATGATCATGTGGGAAAACTACTCTGAAATAATTTCCCAATTGATTGATGCTTAACCATCGCTACTGATCAGGAATATGAGTGCTGCTCAGGATTTGAGTAGGCCATTCAAAAGAGATCACACTGGTGATAATAGGCCATTCAGGAGAGGTAGGATTGTTGACTGCATGTTGGAGATAATTTTTAATTTCTTCATCAGATGGATGACAAGGCTATCGTTGAATTACTGCATCAGTTAGAAGTTGTCGTGATGCTTCAAAATGTCGATTCCTTTGTTCTAGATACAGTTGATGTGTTAGAACATTCAAATTTTCTTGCCATGGCACATTGCCAATAAAGTTATATTCTTCTTTGCGTTCTCTGATCATTCGGACATTGTGTTGCTGTTGCTAGGCTTGTTGATTATGAGTGAATTCTTCAATCAACACTCTTCGTCGATCTTCATAGAGTTGTCGTGTCCAAGGACAATTATCAGCATAACTATTGAACGCCATATCAAGGTTATCAATGATATCTTCCTGAGACTGAGCTTGTTCTGTAAAGAGATTTGGCTGTAAAACAACTTGTCTGTGACCTTCCCCTGGCTGAATGTGATTGAGACTATGAACCCTGTGAACAGATCCTTCTCGGCTAAGAAAATCAGCTAAGATATTTTTGGAACCTTCAATGTGCTCTGTATCAAAATCAAAAGTATCAAGAATTTGTGCCCAGCGGAGCAATCTTGCTCGCACAACTTTATTTTTTGATTCTTTGCGGAAGAATCCAGGAAGATTTTTCAAATCACTTCGTAGAAGAAATTTATGATCACCAATAAACAGCTGAAACTTTTCAAATGCTTTGACCACGGCTAAAAGTTCTTTATGTGTAGAGTGGTAATTAAGTTCAGCACCTTAAAAAGATCCAGATTCATACCTGACAATTTCTTCTCTGATTTGATTATTCTGTTTTACTTCTTCTAATAGTACTGCACCCCATGCGGTGTCACTTGCATCTGTATGAACAATTTTCTTGCCAGATCCTGGGATTTTAAGGTGAGGAAGATGATGACATTGCTGTTTAATTTGTTGAATAGCTTGATTGTGAACGTCAGACCAAGGAGGTGCATTTTTCTTTAACAGTTTGTTGAGCTCTTTGCGTGCTTCTGCAATATTCTGGAAGTATCCTGCAATGTAATTGATTAATCCAAGGAATCGTTGTAATGATTTCTTATCCTTGACTTCTACCTGTTGAATTGTTTCAAGGAGATGTTTCTGTGGATAGATCTTTCCATTTGGCTCAATTCGTGTGCCAATAAAAATAAGGCTTTCAGTACACCAACTAATTTTGGAGGGATTTAGACAAATTCCATTTGTCTGACATATTGACAGGAATTTCTTGAGATGCTCAAGATGAGATTTGTGATCTTGACTAAAAATCAGAATATCATCTATGTAAGGTTGAAGAAATTTTGCATAAGAGGCAAAGATTTTATCCATAATACCTTGAAAGATGGAGGGAGCAGTTTTGATTCCAAATGGTAAAACTGTCCACTCATACAGCCCTTGTGGGACTGAGAAAGCTATTTTGTATTGATCTTCTTTTTTGATTTTTACCTGCCAAAATCCTTTTGTCAGATCAAATTTGCTGAAAACATTACATCCTTGAATTCGCTGCCATATATAATCCTTGCTGGGCAGGGGATGCTGATTACTTTCAAGACATGCATTAAGAGGTTTATAATTGACAACCAATCTTCTTTCTGGTAGTTCATTCCCATGTTAATTTTTTTAGGAACATACATCACATGACAAGAGAATGGGCTAGTACTAGGTTTGATCAATCCTTTGTCTAAAAGTTCAGAAATTTCTTTTTCACATAATTCCTGATCTATTTTGGAGAGAATGAGATAATTGGCTTTTCTTTTCGGGATCATTTCCATTCCATTCTGATCTTTCTTTAGAGTAAGTGAACATTCAAATGATCTCTGGTATTTTTGGAGATCTTTGGTAAGTACAGTAGCAGCAAAATCCTTCTGAACTTGCTCAAGATCTAACTTTGTATTTTCTGCTTGTTGTGTAAACCAAACACGCTGTCCTGGTTGAATGATCTTATCTTTGGGGAAAAGTGCGAGTCTTGGAGAATATGCCCTGGCTTCATTGATTTGTGTGACAGACCCTACACTAAATGAAATACTAGTGCCAGATTTACCAATGGTATATGGACTCCATTGCTGTAGAGTAGCACTTCCTATAATACAATCATAGGATTCTACTGGAAATTCAAAAAATTTGGTCTGATGGAGACTAGAACCAAAATTTAATGGAATCAAGGCTTTATGTTTCATAGGATTACCATTACTAGTAAGTGAGTTGATTGAAATTGTTGTTGTGGTCCAACAATCTCTAGGGAAATAGTAAGCACGAGCTAGATTACAATCTGCTCCTGAGTCTAATAAAGCACACAAGGTATAAGCTTTTATTCCTGGTAATTTAACTGTAATCAAGAATGCTGGACAAGGGCTTGAAAACCCTTTCAGATAGGTATAAATGTTATGTTTCTCTTCAACTACTTTTGTTTCTTCTGTTGTCTCTGAAACCAGTGTTGTAACAGGTGTGAAAGAAGACTCTTCGCATTTTAACTGTTCAAGTTCTGTCAAATACTTATCTAAAGAACTAAGAGAACTTGAAGATGCTTGACTTTCTCTTAAATTCTTTTGAACAGAAAGGATCTCTTTGTTTACATCAGCTTTTACTGTATACAAGAAAGCTAAGTGATTTTCCAACCAATCAATCTTTGAGGATTTTTGAAATGCTTTTTGTGCAGTTGGATTTGGAGTGTATTCTGATGTAGATTTTGATCCTGTCCTATCATTATTTACCCACTGCATATCAGGGTGTTGGCTGAGTATTTCTTCCTTAGCATTTTTGGCTTTTATTATCTCATGAGTAATCTTTTGATGCTGATAGGGAGTCACATAGTTTTCTTTTTGATTTTCCAGATGTTGAATCTTCTTATCTAGCTCATCTAGATTTTCTTGGATCTGAGAATCTTCTAGATTTTCTTGGATCTGAGAATCTTCTAACTCATATTCATTATCTGTAAATGTTTTCCTAAATGGGGAGAAGCGTCCTCATCCTCTTTGTGGAAAGAATTTTCCACGAGACCAATTGTTTCTAGAGGAAAACATATTGCACATAAAAGAAACTTCAGAATCTTCAGATGCTGAATGAAAACTTTCAGACTCGGATTCTGAGTGTAGACCAAAATGACAGACAAGAGGCTCTTGTTCAACTGAAATATCTGAATCAAAAATTTGAAGACAATAGTCTTCAGAATCAGAGGAGAAAGGACTATTAACTTCTGTTAAGGGCAAATAATCTAGTCCTGCTTTCCTTAATGTGCGAACTTTCTTTGAATGTTCAGGCTTATGGTGCTGATCACATTTGTTTGCATAATGAGGCCCTTTGCATATGTAACATTGTGGCTTAAAGTCCTTTTTGATGCGATGCTTATTTCGCAAAAAGGTTTTTTTATATCTTTTCTTCCTTTTGAATTTTTGATGCTCTGAATATTTGTATTCAGGATACTTAGTCCGTTGCTTGCGACGTGAGAAATGCTTTTTCTCATGCTTCTGACATCCATAACTATTTTGCAAGCATTGACATACTCCATGTTTAAGATAAGGTAAGACAACCTTTTTCTGTTTCTATTTTTTCTTTTCAGAACATAGTTCTTCATTGATTTCTCTAATGAATTGAACTAATTGTGGAAATGTGACATCATTGATTGTCATATCTGGAGTATTTAGTATGCTATTTAGAATTCTTTCCCTATAATAAGACTGCAATTGTGAGGGAAACCCTTCTAAGAATGTATTGTACATCCAAGCATTATTGTTCGTTTGTCCAGACATGTAGAAATTCACATATTGTTCTTTACAATAATCTTCAAAGAATTTCATGTCACATATTCTATTTTCCTTAAATCTTTTGTAGGCTGTTCTTTTCTCATTTTCATGCTGTCCCACAAACATTCTGTATAAGGACTCACAGACAGGATTAACTCCTGAGTGAATAAGGTCTTCCTTATATTGTGGTTCTAAAGAGTCCCATGTTGTTCGGGCTATGCCTGTTAGAGCATTTAGAGCTTGTCTGATGGCTTGTTCTGTAGTCACACCATCAACAGTATTGATAGCATTATCAATCCATGCTCGTAAAATATCAATTGTGGCTTTGTTCTTTATTGGATCATAATCATCAAAATTAGTCAGAGGTGGAGACACATCTGAGAAATTATGAATTCTATCAAATGGGCCACTGGAATTTTCCTGCTTTACCATATTAACAGAGTGCCATTTCCCTGTTTTCTTATCAAATTCCTGAGGCTTGGGTTCTGGCACATCTAATAGTAACGGCTTTCCCAATTGTTGACATTTCAATCTTTCTAGATCTTCTGTGGCATCAGGGAAAGTCCATTTTTTTGAGTTGGTCTTCTGTAGAGTTACTTTCAACTCATCAGACTGATGGATTACTACTTGTTCAAGTGTTTGTCTAACTGTGGATATGGCTTGAGTAACATTTTGAGCATCCACATACTGTTGTGAGCTGACTTGTTCAACTATTCTTTGGACTTGAGAAGTGGTTTTCTGGACTTGTTGTAAATGTTGAGTTTGTTTGGCTTGCTCGGTCCACCAAGCTTCTGTTGAAGTTTTAAAACTGGAATAATCGTGGCGAAGGGCGGCGATATCTTGGGTAATTGTAAAAGACATGATACTGGCAAGGCGACTTTCCAAAGCTTTGAGAGAGGCTAACACTTCATGGAAGTTAGAATTCTGACTGGCTTCAAGTTTTTGACGCTGAAGTTTAGCTTGCAAAAGACGCTGATGTGTATCTTGTTGAAAAAGTAATGCTTTGCGGAGACAGAGATTAGCATAATTGAGCATTTTAGACTGTGTTGTAGCATCAGGTTGACCTTGTGCAATGACATGTTGAGGCCAATATGGAATTGAGAATTTGTCATCTGACGAGTTAAGCATGAAATCGCAAAAAGGTGGTATTCCTTTGGGGATTTCTATGGGTACACTGGTAGATGCTTTCTCAGATGCTATAATATCTGGCTCAGAGAATGGTGTATTGTGTCCTGATAAAATCATTCTCACATGAAAAGTATTTTTAACATATTTACAATGATCACATTGTAGACTTCCATCATCTAACTCACTGAACTGTGGATGTTCACAGTGGTTGATAGTTTGAGTAAGAGGATTGGAGATTAATGTTGCAGGTTCTCTAAAAGATTGTTTGCAGTTTGAGCAATATAGAGATCCTTGAGAGTCAGGGATACAATTTAGATGGTTACACTGAGTAGATAGACTTGACTCAATTCGTTGAAAACCTTTGGAACTAGATCCAAAAGATTTTCTAGAATTTGGCTCATCAAAGAGGATATGGGCTTTCCCAGGTGTTTCCTTGATACTTGCAATAGTGGTAAGGTTCTTTGGCATGGTTCTTTGCTGAAGAGCTCTAGTATCAATGATCCAATTTTTTGGAACTTGGATATCTGCAAGATTTATCATTTTGGGTACTGTAAGCTGAGAACCTTTGGTTTGGGCTTGCCATAACAAAGAATATTTAGCTTTGGACTTGTCAGATCGAGGATCCTTGACTATTGGAACGGTGGTGTTAAACAACCGACCATACAAAGAAAAATGCAAAGCATGGGTTCTGGATCCAGGTTTCATATCTAGGTAATGAGTACCAAATTGAAACATAAGGACTTTATCTAGATGTGGATCTGACAAACTAATTGCAAAATTTGGGACTACATCAAAGGCTGTCGCTCCTGCAGCCATTGGAGCAGAAATTCCTCCCATTAACATGTCACAATATCTATTATGACGGACATCAAGAAGAGTCATAAAAACTATAGCTGGGATTCCTTTCCTATACAGTGGTTCACATCCAGCAATAATACTACCTATATGCAGATATTTGTATCCATTTTTTGTTTTTGCTTGTTTGACAAGACTCTGTATCTCTTTACTAGTCATGAGATTAATGAAGCTATGGGCTTCATCATTGCGGACTTCGACTTGTAATTCTATTACTTTACAAACAGTCTTAGACTTATACTGAAGCATTCCTAAATCAGAATATATTTCTTTCCAGTTTTTTGTAGGAAGCCTAAATCTTTTTTCAGGTAAGTCAAAATTTTCATGATTATCTACATGCATATCTTCATCCAAAATAGCATTATTTAAAGAGTGAAAGACTGAACCAAGACTCACAAGTTCTTCTGTTTCTGGTTTGTTGAATTCGTCTTCAGAGTTCTATGTTCCTTCCATCCCGTTCTGCTTCGCACTGCTTGTTTTTGTTGAGCTACTCTCCCAGCCTCTAAAGTGCCTTTCCACGGCTTAAACAATGAGGTCTTACGTCACTCAGAAAACACAAGGAAGCAAGGATAAAGGAATGTATCATAGATTTGAGACACAAGAGGAATAAACAGAAATATTTATATTGAGACAGTGGCTCTGATACCAATTTTTACAGTAAGCTCCGAGAGTAGAACAGGATCACTTCTACTACAGTTCTTGTTCCTCTTTCTCATCTTTTTTATTTGTCTTATCATTCATTTTGTCTACCATAGAAATGAATCCAATTTCCTCTTCTCCTAATTCATCATCAGATACTCCATCTCTAGCATAGTAACATTCCTTAGAGTACTTAGGTTTGTAATCCTTCTTGAACTTTCTAGCTCTAGTAGGACACTTAGCTGCAAAGTGATTGATCTTATTACATGAAAAGCACTTAAATGGTAATTGACCTTCATATTTACATTTTCCTTTCTTTTCTCTTTTGGAAATCATAGCAATAAAATCATGTAAAGTTTTCTCTTCATCATCATCATCATCATCAAAATTACTAGAAGTGTTTGTAGATTTCTTGCAATGAACTGTTGCTTTGAAGGCTGTCTCACTTTTTGGTTTTGTCTTCAATCTTGAAATCTTAAAAGTTGAGATCTTGCTGATCAAGGTCTCTCTCTTGAAATTAGACATATGCTGCATGGTCTCATTAAGGATGTTAATCTTGTTTTCATATTCTGGAGTGAGGGTGGTCATCAACTTGTCCATAATATCTTCCTTTGAGATCTCTCCACCATTGTTCTTGATTCCAACAACTGCTTCAATGATCCTTTGATTATAAGCTCTAATATTTTCTTCAGGCAACATTTCTAATGCATTGTATCTTTTCTTCCATTTTTTTTTGTGTGCATCCTTTTCTTGTTTGTCACCTTCAAACATGTCTTCTAGGTGCTTCCATATCTTATGGGTGGTGTCTACTTTCTTTATCTCTGAAAATTCACTATCAAATAGGACGTTGATAAGGGCTTCTTTAGCAATAGAATTCTAATGAAACAATTCATTTTTCCTTTTAGCAGCATCATCCCTTCCAAGATCTTCTAGGCTAGGAATCTTGGCTGCTTTGATAGTTACATCCAAAACTTCAAAAGCAATGCACTACAAATGAGTCACCATCATGTTCTTCCAATCAAGATAATTCTCTCCATCGAACTTAGGACTTTCTTTTCTGAAGTATGCCATCTGATCAACCTCAAGCTATTAAAATTTCTCTTTCAGGCACTTGGCTTTGATACCAATTGTTAGGAATAGTCCCAAGAGATAACTGAGAGGGGGTGGGGGTGAATCAATTATCTACAAGATTCAATTCTTTATCCAATTAAGTATACTTAAACATAAAGCATAAATAAAATGAAAGAACACATGAACAAAACACCAATATTATAGTTACGGGGAAACCCAAATAGGTAAAAATCCTGGTGGGAATTGACACCCACTAATATTCTGTACTAGTGTATTATGATCCTTGCTAGAAGATACATTACCCTGTTAGGAGTAGCTTTAAAATATATTAAGTACAGTAGACCTAGTCAAGGGTCAGACCCTGTTAGGAGTCTTTTACAATAGTCCCTGTTAGGGGAGAGGACACAC
The DNA here is from genome assembly GCA_027943335.1 of Chamaecyparis obtusa. Classification (NCBI taxonomy): domain Eukaryota; kingdom Viridiplantae; phylum Streptophyta; class Pinopsida; order Cupressales; family Cupressaceae; genus Chamaecyparis; species Chamaecyparis obtusa. Next base: position 136,104 of record BSBK01008402.1, on the reverse strand, counting down.
TTTCCAAGAGCTCACTGCTCAAAGGGGTGAATGCTACAACCTTCTCAATAACAGATACACACTATATCTAGATCTTGGTGAACTGTGCTTTGACCTTCTTGTTAAGATCAGTTCCAATATATAGCACAAGTACTCTTCTTAGTCACATAGACCTTCTTCTGATGGTTCCACACTTTGCACACTCTGCTCTACTCTTTTTAATCAACCATGAACCACACTTCAGCAATCACAAATGACTGCTTATAAATATCTTTCCTCTAAATGATATAATCAAGTTGGCTTGTTAGAACCACCTTGGAATCATATTAGAGAAACCATAAAAAACTTTTGTAAACATTATGTTAGCTCTACTGTGCATGCAACACATTCTGGGACCTGTCTAAATAAGATAATTGTAGATGCATGCTACACACTGTCGGCTCTACCAAAACAAATGGATCTTTCTCCTCAAGTTGAATTACTTCATGCGCTCTTAACCGAACACCAATAATTCTTCTCTAAGCTTAACTCTAAGGGCACATACCCCAAAGATGGGCACAACTCAAGAACCAATAAAATCTATGTCAGCTCTTCTGAATAAACACAGGAAACTGCAACTGGCGAATAGCAACTGCATAACTTCACTTCTACTAAATATCAGACTATTCATCCATAACTAAAACATCACTAACATGTCTTCAACATATATCCAAGCGTGCAAGGCTCCATGATAACTATATGGACAACCATACATAGAACACTGCCTATTACTCTATCAGGAACACTACTGACACAAGCTGCTATCTAACTATCTATACTAACAGTTAACCTATGTGCACATGATATCATGTCCATGCTACATATACTGAAAGCTTACTGCATAAGACTTCTACACATGCTACTTTCCATATGTTGTCATCAATGACAAACATACAATTAGTACTGGCCTTCTAGAAAATCTCCAACAGTCATTTCGAGTCATTTGATATTGAATGTTTAATGGTCAATCTTGATTTAGATGGTGGGTGATAATAAATTTTCTGTCCTTTTTAAATAGAATTAGGAAAATTTATTGTGGTTTGTTTAGGTTTGATTTTTTAATTGACTTAAGATGATCCAATATATGATGATTTTGATATCTGATGTGTTTAAACTTTCTTTTGCAGGCTGAATTTAAGAAGCTTCATGTTTGAGGCTTGTACCCTTTACCTTTTGACATGATAGATGACTTGACTAGAACGGAGTGCCAGGTCATAGGAATATGTGGGCTATCTTTCTTTCTTTCTCTCCCTTGATTCCTCATGAATCAAGGTCTTCTTACCTCTATGGAAGAGCATTGGTACTTTGACTATAATACCTTTCACTTGTTGATGGGAGAGATGACCATGACTCTTGAGAATGTCTATCAGTTGTTGTGTATCCCTATGCATGGGGATCTTATCTACTATGATTAGGTATATGATGCTCGATAGTATGCAGATTTCTATTTACAAATCCCACTATCAAAGATGAGATCAATCAGTGGGCTCAATTTCCTTCTTTCCATGTGCTTCCTATTTTTCTTGGTGTGCTTTTCAGTGGCTTTCTAGTTCCTAGTCAGCGGGGTCACAGTTTTGCTGTTGGTTAGGGCTAGATTTTCGAGGATATGATTACACAACCTCATAGGTTTGATTGGGGCTCATGTGTGCTAGCATATTTGTAACATGAGTTGCACAATGTTGTATATCATCATGGGGCTACTCTCTCGACTGGAGTGGTCCTCCTTTAGTTATGGACCTAGGAGAATATTCTTGTTACTCATCCTATTTATGTTCATCATCAGGATGTAGGTTAGCCTTTCACTTGGATGTATGAGGGTATGGTTGTGTAGGCCCACTTGGGAAAGTTAGACTATTGGAATCATATTATTGATGATATTGATTAGGTGGTCTGGAGACCATGTATCAGATGTGAGGCTTGGCCTGAGGATGCAGTAGAGTTACCATATATGTGCATTCCTTGATGGATGATAGGGCAGATGTCCTTGATCATAGAGAGATTTTTCTTCCTTAGAGTTCTACGCCAGTTTGGCTGTATACAGGGGATGTCGCAGGGTTTAGCTCTATATGCTCGTGTGCAGGTTGAGAGATCCCTCTGGGGTCCTGAGATTGATTACATGACAACATGGGATGAGGTTCTATAGCTACCCCACCTTACATGGGATACGAGAGACCATATTGTTGATGTTGGGATGACAAATGATTATGCATAGTGGTTCCTTCAGAACCCTTTTCCCAAGTTTACCCATTCAGCCAATCCAGTGCTCAGTACTGAGGAGTCAGATGATGATGGTGGAGATGGTGGTGGTGGTGGTGGGAGACGAGGTCATTGGGGACAAGGTCACAACTTCTATTTTTCCACCAGTTTCTAGGTGAAATGTAGAGCTATATTTCAACTCAGTTCTAAAATTTCTCCAAAGGGTCTTCCAAAAGTATCCAACAAACTTATTGTCTCAGTCAAAGATGATACTCTTCGGTAATCCATGGAATCTGACAATTTCTTTAAAGAAAAGATATGCTATATGTACTGCATTTGATGTCTTCCTACAAGGTATAAATTGTTCCATTTTAGAAACTCTATCCATAACAAAAAATATAGAATCATTACCTCTCATTGTCTTCGGTAATCCAAGAACAAAACCCATACTAATATCAATCCAATATTTCTCAAGAACATAAATCAGTGTATACAATCCAGTATTTTGACTTACTACGTTTCTCCTTTATCAAATTAGTTCTCATTGATCCTCTCGGTATACAAAAGTGAATACCTTTAAACAAAATACCTTCTTGAATGAAATATTCTTCCCATTTAGTACTCGGTTGATCTTGAATGGGTGCTCTACACTTTCTCCATGGCTCAGAAAAATCAAGATCAAATTCATATGAATCTCTCATGTCATCGAAACCAAGAACTTCAATTTTCATCTCGGTCATCAAAGATCTTCTTCTACTTAATGTATCAACAACTCAGTTAGTGACTCCACTCTTATATTTTATCACAAATGTATAACTCTGCAAATATTCAACCAATTTCATATGTCTCTGATTCAACTTATTTTGACTACCCAAATACTGTAAAGCTTTATGATAGGTATACAACACAAAATCACTTGGTATCAAATAATGTCTCCATTTCTTTAGGGCTTAAACAATAGCATAGAATTCTTGATCATACACATATTTCCTTTTTGAATCATTCAACCATTCACTAAGGAAAACAACAGGTTTACCTTCTTGACTCAACACAGCTCCTATTGCACTACCACTTTCATCTCATAGTCTCAGTTATAGCATTACAAATTGAACTGAAATTCTTAATGAACTTTTGTTAAAAGCTTTCCAAACCATGAAATGATCTTACCTCACTAGCATTCTCAAGTGTAGGCCAATTCAAGATAGCTTCAACCTTTTCAGGATCTATTTTCAGACCATCAACTAAAATCAAAAATCCCAAATACACAATCTCCTCTTGCATAAATGAACACTTTTTTAGATTATTCAACAACTTTTCTTCTTTCAATCTCTACAATACTTGTTTAATATGCAACAAATTCTCTTCTCTCATTTTACTAAATATCAAAATATAATTAATGTATACAATCACAAATTTACCTAATAATTTCTTCAAAACTTCATTCATCAATCTCATAAAAGTACTCGGTGCATTAGTTAAACCAAAAGGCATAACCAACCACTCATACAAACCTTCTTTTGTCTTAAAAGAAGTCTTCCACTCATCACCTTCTCTGATTCTGATATGATGATATCCACTTTTCAAATCAATTTTGGTAAAATACTTTGCTCTAGTAAAACTATCTATTATGTCATCCATTCTTGGTACAGGAAACCTATATTTCACTGTTATCTTATTGATTGCTCTGGAATCCATACACATTCACCATTCTCCATTATTCTTAGGTTCCAATACAACTAGTACTGCATAAGCACTCAAACTTTCTTGGATCAAACCTTTCTGCAAAAATTCTTGAATCTAGCGGTTCAATTCCTAATTCTCAGTTAGGTGTCAACCGATGTGGTGCTTTATTCGGTAAACTAGATCTAGGGATTAGATCAATTCAATGATCAATGACTCTCTTCAGTGGAAAACCATTAGGTACATTATCATAAATGATCTAACTATACTTGGTGAGTAACTAATCAATCTCTTTAGGGATACTATCCTCTGTTTTCTTACTCAGTTTGTTAGGAATCACAACAAAACATACATCATTCTTCTTCAAATCCTTAACAAAATTTCATCCTTCCATCAAGAAAACTTTCACAGATGTACAAACACTACTAAGAGGTTCTTCAATAAAAGGTAATAAGATTTGTCTTCTCCCATCATCCCAAATAGTATATTTATGCAATCTCCCATCATATATAGCATGTCTATCATATTGCCAAGATATACCAAAAAAAATATGACAACAATCCATAGGCATGATATCACATAACACCTTATCATAGTACTTTCCAATTTCCAAATTCACATAACATTGTTCACTTACCAAGAGTGTATGCTCATCCTTGATCTATGAAATCTGATAGGGCTTTGGGTGTTCCAACTTTTTTAATTAAAACTTTGTAACCATTTCCTCAGATGCCAAGTTCTCTGAGCTTCCTCTATCAATGATTACCTTCACTAGTACAAAAACAACAATATATGACCAAATAAACTATCGAAAATTGTAGATAAATGACCAAATTTGGTCATGTGACTAGTGGTAGTTTATTGCCGGTCATTTATCTTGTGACCAAATTTATGACTAAACTACTTTAGTCATTTATTTGGTCATTGATTTGGTCATATATTTAGTCATTTATTTGGTCATTTGGTAGTTTATTTGGTCATTTATTGGGTCATTTATTTAGTCATTTATTTGGTCATTTATTTGATCATTTATTTGATTATTTATTTGATCATTTATTTGGTCATTTATTTGGTTGTTTATTTGGTCATTAATTTAATCATATATTTAGTCATATTAGGGCACGCTGGAATCGAACCATCATCCTCCTTCTTGTAAAGTAGGTGCTCTTCCATTGAGCTACTACCCTTTAAAGAATAATCATACCATGTATACTAGTACTTTTCACTAAGCATGATTTCAAGTTTTTCCATCTATAGTTCAAGGGTATCAAAGCTTAAGGGGAGGATGACTAGTGATACTTTAAACTCAATGGTGAAGTTATTCAATGTGCAATATAAGAATGAAGTGAATGACACCATTGGAAAATACATTACATGTGGCTTGTTCCCCTTATTATAATAACAAGCATATATCTTTAGGGGAAACCAACCACATTAAATAGAGATAAAATATGTACCAATGATCATACCTTCTACATTTTCACTCCTAATTAACCCATCAAAAGCTTTACTTACACTTCTATCCAATACATCAATCATAAAATTAGTATTATTAAGAAATTTTGATACACACTAAATTCAACTTATAAAAATTGATAGCCATTTTCCAAGATCTCCTATTTGTGGTATATACTAATCCTTAAGATACATTAATAACTAATAACGTAGCATCTTTCTTATCATAGCTGGAAAACACAAAATATTAAACATTGACCTTGAAACTACTTAAGGATGCCACCAGTCAGTAATACATTGGAATCACTAATCATTGTTTGAACACTTTAGTTTACCAATTATGACCAAATACCTAGGTCACAAAAAAACAATAAAAGTAACTAAATCAACTAGTTCAACGTTACTTTTTAAAAATATAATGTTAACTAATTAGAACTTTGAAAATCAAACAAATTTATAAAAAATATCTACCATGCCTAGCATCTCCTTGATAAGAAACACACCAAAAGACTATTAGATTTTGTAGGTTCCAAAAAAAATAATCCTATATTACCTCTACCTACAAAGAGAAATTCAAACATGCCAATTTTCTACATATTTTCTATCAATTTTCCCTCAAAACCAAGATTGTTGTAGGTGTTTGAAAAGTAAAAATAATAAAAAATCCAAGTAAACCAAAAAGCACTTACTACAATGGCAAAACATTCACCGTCATAGAATTTCAAGCTAACACCTTTTACAGCTTCAACTTCCTTTTGGACTCTCGTAGTTCGATAACCTATCATATTGTCAAATGACCAGAATTCCCACCATTTCCTAGTTGTGTTCACTTTTCTTAGATTTTGAAGCTCCACAGCAACTTTAGATGCCATATCTAGATCAACTTGCTCCATGTTTGAGTTTTCATCTTTTACTTCTCCATTATATTCAATTGTGAATGTTAGGAAATTTTATTAGGTAAAAGAAAAGAAATTGAAAAATAGATGGAAGTTACAAAAATACCAAAGCTAAATTGCTTTTTAAAATTAAGATACATAAACACAATGCCAACACAACAAACAAATAGAAAGTTGAACAAGACTACAACATTTATAAAACAAAGATAAAAAACAACTTATGCACACCAGTTTCATTTCTTCAAACTTAAATCATTTACTGAAGACCAATTGACATCCTAAAACACATTGACATATGATAGCAACATATAACACTTTCTCTAGCAATATGGTGATTACTTTCCCCAAACAATAGAAGCAACAATGACCAGCGCTATGCTTCATATAGCTATTTTTTCCAAGAGGTATGCAAAATTACCCTAGTGTTTGGCAAAGCTAACATTTATGCTTAAAACTAGCACTAGAATTGTTCTTATTTTCTATGATGTGGATCCTAATAACCTCAGATGGGTAGAGAAAGAAATATATGCCCAGACCTTCAAGGACCATGAGCGGAAGGCCAGATAGAACCCAAAAATGCTTGAGGAGTGGAAGGAGGCACTCCACAAAGTCTTATTTTACTCTGGTCAAGTCATACAAAATATTGGGTAATTGCAGGCTAGGACTTCAGATGAGTCTACGGTGATTGAAAATATTGGAAGCTGGGTTGAATTATACATAGGAGCCCAGCATTATGGCATATATAAGTCATGAAGTTGTTAGGAATCCCTAATTTCTTGTCACATTTGGCTTTCTCAGCTTTTGAACCATGGCATAAGTCATAGTCTTTGAGAAGTGTAAAGTTAAGGTTCTCAACGACTAGATCCTCTCCCCTACTTCCCATAATCATAACTACTTCAATATGTCCAGCTCATAACTACTTAATTTTCCCCAGTGCTCACTCTATTCCATCTCTTTCTCCATTGAATGGACATAGAACAAAGTTTAAATGTGAATTTAATAGTCGTTCAATGCAATGCACATAGAACAAAGTTTCAAATGTAAATTTAATAGAAGTTTAAGTGTGTGTTTTTTATACTTTTGTTGTCCATATAGGAAGAACTTGAGAGGATAGTTTTCCTGTCTTTAAAGTATAAGGGAAACACGAGCAAATTTTGCACTGCTGAAGCAACAGCAGGGGACTTTGTTTTCAATATTTTTTGAGCACTAAAATGAGCAGCAGCTCTATGTTATGAAGTAGAATATTTCTCTTATGCTTCTTGTCATCAAAGCACACCATTATTTATCTCAGCAATAGAATATTTATTTTATTTTGATGATAAATTTGGAGATTGATCTAAGACATGGAATAAAGGATACATTATACAACTATTCTCAAGATAACTAACTATGATTCTCTCTATTTCATGCGAATGAATTTTGAAGTATGACTCTAAAAATATAATAACATATCAGGGAGCTACTGGTAAAGCAAAATTTGTACATCTATCTTCTTAGGTTATTATGATGATCAAACATAATTTGTACATCTCTCTTCTTATCTTATTATGATGATCAATATGGAGGGTGATTTGAAGCATTGAATACAATGGTTACAATATACATCTATTCTCAAAATAACAAAATCTCATGCAGCTACTAGTAAAATAACATAATTTGAACATCTTTCTTCTCATCTTATTATGATAGTCAATCTGTAGGGTGATCTGAATGAAGCATAGAATAGAATGGTTATGATATACAGGTAAAAAAAGATTTATCTTCATTTTCCAGCCACGGGTAAAGCCGTTTAAACCTTTTCTTTTTTCTCTTTTTAATCGGCCAATGCCATTGAATTAGTTTTATGTTCATTTTGGTTGCTTTCAATTATTCTCATTAGGGATCTTGTTTCTTACTTGGGTTTAGATTGGCCTGTAAGTTTTCGATTAGTTTTCACTTATTTCTGAATTAGGTGGGAAATTTTTTTTATGTTCTTTTTAGTTTTCTATTATCTTTTTAATGGATCATTTGTTTCTGGATTAGAACATGTAAGCTTTTATTTTTCTCATGATGAGAGCATATGAGCTGAAACTTTAATGAAGAACTTACAGTGTTGATGAAAAATCTTACACTCAATCTAATTCAAACATAATACTTATATAAGAAGTGTGATTGGAAATGTTGATGGAAAAACTTATACACACAATGAAGGTGAAAGCTGTGAATTATGGAAATCTGATATCATTAATTAGTTCATCATTATAACTTAATAATAGATTAAAAAACTTTTAGATTCAAATTTTGGTACCTAACAGAAAGGAAGATATTCTGTTATTTTGAGAATAGTTGAAGATCTTCTCTATCTCTTGTGGGCACCATTGAGATCAATACACTGAGTTTGTTTTGGAGGTATTATATTGATATTTTATAAAGAGATATTACGTAAGGAATTTTTTATCTAAACATCTTACATTTTCTATTGCTTTCCATGTATTAGAACTTGACTAACTATCAAGGAAGCACAACAATGTCCCTCTAAGTCTAAAAAAAAATCTCTAAGGTACTTTTTAATGTCACCCATCTTTAGATATAAATACGTATAGATATCAAAGATTAGGAAAAAACAAACATAATTGTATTGTAAAGGAAAATAATGATAAAAGGACAAAAAAAACTGACCTACATAGAAAAGATCATAAGCTTATTCAACCAATAAAATCTCCAATTTTAATTTTTAGTTAAATCTATTTTATAAAATAAACTTTGGACGAAAAAAAATAAAATTTGAAAGTTCATTAAATGGATTTCATTTTCATAAATAGAATTTTTGAGAAAACTCCGAACTGGGATGAAGAATTAAGCAGTAACTTTGCTGTAGCATTTTTGCAGCTTTTAAGAACAATGACAACCTCCCTTTAAACACTTCCATTAGGCACAGACTCCTTGCTATGGTGATAGGAAAAATGAGCATCCAACTCAAGCATACGCTATCACAAAAACAAGCTACTAGTTACTACAGGTAACCCAACACTTGAACAGAGAAAATTAAAACTGATTTCACGTCTGATATAGAATAATAAAGCGAATTTAGCAGCCAATTGCAAACACTCTTTCAACATTCCACCATTAATATGACACCTCCTAGGTGTAGCATTAAATCTTTAAGACACTCACTATCCAACACTGTCAAAGGTCAATGAAACAACATAGCTATAGGTTTGAGAATAAACATCAATGTTTCCCACACAGGCAGAGGTGCTAGAACACGGCGATGGCTCTAAGAAATTCATTACACTTCCAAAACATATTAAAATGGCTGCAAGTGATAATACCCTGTTGAACACCTTGTCTAGACTGGAATACTACTCAAAAACTAAGCAATCAGGTCACGCCGGGTACAAGAGGTTTAGGGGTCTTTTTGCGAGGGGGAATAGAAAATATCGAAGAGTTATTTTCCATCTCTGTATCCGTCTTCCCATCAACAGATCGAGGGAAAATATAATTTTAAATACTCATTCGTACCAACCCTAAGAATGATTCAGTCCAACCAACTTTAATAAAGCATTATTCAATTATGAATGTCCTTGAATTAACCATATTTCCCAAGACTTAATTAAATAATGACAACAAAGAAAATGTCGTAAAGAAATAATGCATTTAGCACAATAAAACACAAGTTGCAAAAGAGGAGAGAGTATGAGAAATCTTTCATTAATTAAAAAAAGTGAGAGCGTAAAACTTATCTTGCATCTAGTGACTATGGACAATGGAAGAAATATTATTAAGAGAAATGAAAGGTAATATAGCTTCTTATTGATTTGTTCTTCCTTCTAGTTGTCAAGCCCAACCTGAATTGCAGTTACACGGTTTCCAATAAAACCCACATTCTCTTTGAGTATCCTCAAATGACCAGCCTATGCTTCTAGTGCGACATTATCTTCACTTGCAAACCAGGGTTCTGAAGCACATTTCTCTCACTCTAGGGAAAACTTTATCTCCATAGCAATAACCTGCAAGAAAAGATTTAGTTAAATTTATATGTCACTTAATTGAATAGGGACATTCAAAGCTTCAGTGTGCTTGAAATGATTACTTCCATACAGAAAGGGAGCCCACCTTGCAAGAGACACTGCAAGTTCAAATGCATCACAGTAAATCGTCTGTCATCTAACACATGTTTCTTCAATATAGAACCACATATAATCATAGAACAAACAAAAAACAACCATGAAGTCTTTTAACAATTAAAAACAAAACAGTTCATTCATCTTACTAAATACATTACATAAAAACAATCAGGGCATATTTGCCTCAAAACATGAATGGAAAATAGAATTTATGGTGAAAACTTTTACAAGAAATTTAAATGATGTCTAAAATTCCATTCACTATCTAAACAGAAACCAATGCACAATGCGAAGTATAATGTAATGAACTAAAATGTAAAATGTAAAAAGAAACAACATATATGTCAAAAATATTGAAATAAATATATATGTTAGCCCTCTTATCGATACCTACTCTCATCACAGCTATTGTGTTTGCCTACAAAGTACCAGATAACTTTATTTGTTGATAAACAAATAAATGAAATATGACTGCTAGATCTTAAATGCACTTCTTTCCACTTGTTGGAGATTGTCATCTTGAATTGTACCTCTTTCCTATGGGTCTCCTTGTGTTAAAATAATCTTGTATACCTTTCAATTATCTATTCTCTTATTTTGGTTTGTAACTTGCACCCTTTATAGGGCCAAGGCATGTTAGTATGACCAGTCTACTTACGCATTGGCATGTAAGGTTAACATCATATCAATTAAGAATGGCAGCAACTAAGGTGCACATACCTGAATTATTAGTGAAGAAAATTATTAAAAAAATTCTTCTCTTTAATTTTTTTAATTCTTTTTTTTTTATGAAGACTATGTATCCTTAAATATTACTATGAAGGTGTTGAGCACAACCAAATTATTGGTGTGCTTAATAGGGGCAGTTTAACAACAGTTGCTACTCAAATACCAGTTTGTGCAAAATGAAGTTGATTAAGATAGTTATGAAACACATATGAGCTAAAAAAAACTTAAGGAAGCCTTGAGAAGCCAAAAACTAATTCATTAAATGTTGCTGAAAAATTCAAGTGACATTTGGAAGTCATCCACGTTTGATATGGTATTAAAAAGTTTTCAAACTCAGGACAGCCCCAAATCTACAAAATTTAGTAACAAGTGAAACCTGCCCTACTTGTATACTAGCTTTTTCCTCCCTCCTGATGGAACTACAGTTTCCCACCCACCCAAATTTATGATTCCTCCATGTATGGGGTTATATGGGGGGCATAGTCAAACCTGATAGAATAATTAATCACCCTGAATAATTAATTTACCTTCCATATTGCTTTGTATGTCAGTGTGAAGACATAAAATTTATGTTGACAAAGAAAATAGTAATGCTAAATGTACAATCTGAATTCCTCTCCTCTCTTGGCTATCCTTTAATCAACACAGTCGAGGTGGGAATAATATACTTCCTAATATTATGTTTCTAATCTAGGATGTTCTTGTTCAACTTGTCTGTGGAAATTATAAGTACTATTTGGTTATTGATTCTTCTGCTGACTAGATAGTGTTAATTGTTCTATGAAAACACTTGTCTCAGAATCTCATCCCTAGAGGCAAAGATCCTTGAGATGACAAGATTGTTCATATTAAATCTGGTAAGCTAAGGAGGATTTGAGAAAAACATATTTTATTGATGCCCAAAAGAATAAAAAACTTAATCATATGTTGTACAAAAAAATGTCCATTTAAATCTCATGAGTTAATATCACTTTGTATAACATCAGTTCCTTTTCCTGGCTTTATTCCAAGAAAGTTGTAGTTACTATGCAATTCAAGTGACACCTGATTACAGATTGTGCAATCTACGAATTGGTAAAGCTCTCTCAGCGAGTATAAAAATGTGAACTTGATGGTTGATTCCTTACCATGAAACTAGGTCCTCTCACCATCTTTGAATGGAAAAAAGTATTTAAGAAACTTAGACTTACTCTTTCCTAGGTCACTAGAGTCCTGGTTATTAAATTCAAAGGAAATAGGAAAGGCTGAATTTGTTTATTTTATTTCTTTATGGAAAATTCTTATTCAACCTAGTCCTTTCACGTACAAAATTTTCCAAAAATTGAGTAGGTTTTTCCATACTTAAGAGGATGAGATTATTAGTATTTTAATTTTGTATTTATTAATTTAGAATATCCTACATCTCATTTGACTTGTAGTTTAGATTTCTTGGAGTGTAACACTTTTCTTAGATGTTATACCATATTCATTACAAGGAATATTGGAGTACCATATTATTTGCAAAGAAGACTGGAGTGTACATCCTATTCATTGTACATATTCATGCACAACTCTTTTCATGAGGAATAAGACACAAAAGCACACACAAGAGAAAGGTAGCAAAATCGAGACTTGGAGCTACAACCATTACTCTTCTTTTATTATCTATAAAATAGAGGTCCTCAATCCCTTATATTTTTGACAGTACTGAGGCATTGTAAGATTTTGAGATTTCCATCTTCATTAATGCATATGGGATCTTCTTCAGTCAAATAGTTTCTTCACTTTAAAAACCTTGTCTTTCCTTTGTTGTGATATGATTTTGATATTTATATAAATTTGTTAATTTATTTATTTTTTTGTGATGATTTAATGTTTAGTAGTTTATCTTGCCACAATATTTTTCCTCAACAAGTATTTTGATGTGGTATATACAATGTCTAATGATAATATAGACTTTATTGACCATGGTCACACTCCCAAAGCATATCTACACAAAACTTTTTGCTTCAACATTTATTAGGTTGTATCAACCACTAATCAGGAAGAATTATAATTTTCGCACTTATGTTGTGTTGGTGCTCAAAAATGCTAGACTATTTTGAGGCCAATTGACAGGCACAAAACAAGTGCCTCTGCAATTTTGGCATGATTTTAGCCAAGACTGGTAGGCCTGAATCAAATATGCTTTCTAACTGCACAAATACGTGCACAACAAAAGAAAATCTTTTCAAAGGGGGTTAACAATCCTTTGGAGGAAAATAAACCTAATATCCTAATTGTCAGATAGCTTGAAATCTAAACTAAGGTTTGAAAGTTATGCTAAACCTAATTGAATGTTTTGTAAAGAAAATAACAGATAGAATATGAAACCATAGAAAGAATAAAATGACAATTTCAAATGAACGAATAAACTAGTGCTTGATGCCAAATTGGGAATAGACTCAGATACATTCAATTTTACATATAAACTAGAGACGGTTTTAAGATAACTCGCTTATGTAAAACAAGACCATCACCCTACAAGTTTTTATTGAAACAAAATTAACAACAACTTATACAATAGGTCCTATGGTTTTTAACCCAACTTAAGAGCCCGAAAGGAAACAGTAACAGGTTCTCAGACCATGCTACCATTATTCAAATTGTACAAATTAATCATAAATGAATGCATGAAATAGAAAACATAGTAGGATACCCTGGTTAGAGAGTAATCCGAGAAACCAATAAACGTAAAAAACTATATTAACAATAGAGTACAAACACTTATTTGATATTCGTGCATAAGATTTTGGGCATTAAATTCCTATCCGTGAGTTGGTAGATTTTTGTCGTGATTGATTGTGTTCCCTTTTGTTTACACTTGAATGATTACAAATATGAATCCCAATAGTTTCCTGTGAAAGGACATGCCCTTTCACAAGACCTAATCATAGCAACTAACCCTAAAATACATAATAAACCATAATAATGGTTCTTAGTAATATTTCCCGTACAAATTGATTTATTGCTCTTTGGTGTTCCGTGCATAATAACTTGATATTCAGTTACTTATAATCAAAATAAAATTTAATACTTTCATACTATATAAGGTTCTCACAAAAACTATAATTATTTATTTATTAATTAAGAATTAATCAAAAATAATTTCATGCCACATTTTAATACATGCATTTGATAAACAATGTGAAGAATCAAAATTTAATATTATTTTCTATGTCATCCTCATAAATTATCAAAAACATAAGCAATCACTTTAATTATTAAATCATAAAGGATTTCAGTAATGAGAAAAATAAAAACATTACATTTAGAATTATTCTTTTATTTCAAAATAAAATATAATGCATTTATTTAAGAAGATAATCCATTTATAAACATAGAGCAATGTAAAATTCAATATAGAAATATCTTGAAAACATTAGGAAAAAGGTCTTATAATCCATCTAATGAAAAAATATATTTAACCCTAAAGATCAAATCAATCCACTTAGAGCTAACATATTAAGTTTACAAAACAATTACCCTAATGCTACAAAATATTTCAAATGTAAAATAACATTACAATCATAAAAATACATATAATTCAGGGAATCTAAAAATCTCACTTTCTAAAAAGCAACCCTAAAATATACATATTAAAAAATCAACTAATTCATAAAAAAAAAGTAAGGTAAAATTATTAATACCCTAAAATTAAAGTAAATAAGTAAAGAAAAAGTTACTTTTAGGGATTTGCAACTAAAGAATAAATGGCAAACTCTAAATAGTTATAAAAAAAAACAATTTACATTATACATCACTAAAATTTAATAGTAATGCAATAATGATAAAGCCTTTTCACCTTATTTGGTAAAAATATTAATGATAAAAATATATTAGGTGAAAATGCCAAATTATATTTAGGGATATGAGGATTTAGAATTTACACCCAACATATCTCAAAACCCTAAAAATCATAATACTTATCTAATTGTTCACCTTATCATATTTTAACTTTAGGTTTTTAGGGTTAATTAAGGTGGAACAATAAATTAAAATTAAAACCAAGTCCTATAAATAACATAGAACATTCCATAAAAAGAAATCAATTACTTTCGTGACCCCAATAATTCATTTCTAAATTATTAAAAAATAAAGAAATCAAAAACCTAATATTAATACTTTTATTTATACATATGTTCTCAAGGAAAAATATAGAGTAATCGGTAGAGGGTAGAGTCAGGTAGTTAGGTAGGAAAAAGAATGGGTTGAGAGGTTGAGTGTTCAACTCCCTCTCCCTATTCTTAGAAGTTGTACTTTACTTCTCACTTCACATAAAAACAAAGATAAATAAGTATCTTCTTCCAACCCTCTGCCTTTTTGCTCAACTTATCTTATTTTTTAATTTTAGAATTATTACTTATTCAAAACAAATATGCAATATCCATTTTAGCTTTTTTATCAAAGGAAAATTATATAAAACTAAAAATTAAGATCATACTTCCCTGACAATTTCGTATATATTTTGGCCTGAATTTTCAGGTGCCAACAGTGGCTGCAATTGGGGACGTGTGTCCATACCTGGGCACAACGAGAATCCAACGTTCTCTGGAGGAAGCAGATTACTTTGAAACATAATATTAATAAAAATTATTCGAAATCACTCATATTTATCCGAGGGTTAGATTGAGGACAAAAATAAAAAGAAAAAGCATTAATCTCATTAATTATTCTATGTTAAAATATTTCACAATAATATATTTCTCCTTTTAAGAAATTAGATCAATAAACCTAAAAAAATGAAAATTAATACTATTACCTTTCAAAATATCAAAATAATGAAATAAAATTCTTATCTCAATGCTTACCGTTATTTGAAATGTGATCTCGATGGCATTAGGTTTAGGGTTTTGCTGGAAGAATGATATCATAAGTAATCTCCTGTCATAAAAATCATTTATCCCATACCACCATTAAATTCATAACAGTAGCCTCCACCAGAGCCATATTTCTTTCCAAGAAGAATGAACTGAAGCTAGTCATATCCAGCCAAGACTCCAGCACCAGTAACAATTTGTAGAATACTTGCACCAGCACCCTTGAATAGAGACTTGGTGCCTTCCTTCTTCAATATCTGTTGAAAAGCATCCAAAGAACTCTTGTACTTCACTGCCTCACCAGAAGTCACAATCATTCTTCTACGAACAGTGTCAATAGGATATGACGCAAGACTAGCACTAATTATAATACCCCAACCAAGAAGAAGAAAACTTGCAAGGAAGTTAGCCTGGAGATCTCCAACCAAAACAACTGGCTTTAGGTAATCATACATTCCAAAGTAAAGACCATAGTACGCAATAATCCCCACACATGATATGTTGAATCCACGATAAAGACCAACAATACCATCAGACTTAAGAGTTTTACGATAGACGTCAATAAGCCCATTGAATTGTCTCTCTCCTCCTTTCTTTGCAGCCTTGGCATCATTAGCCAGCCTTGTTCGAGCATAGTCCAAGGAATAAACAAAAAGCATAGACGATGCACTAGCAGCACCACCAGAAGTAAGATTTCTAGCAAACCATTTCCAGTAGCCATCCCTATCTTTCTTAAAATTGAACAGACTCTTAAGTAACCTTGAAGGAAAAGTTGAGTGCCGATCTCTCTATCTCCGATAATTTCACTCCAATATGCTCGCGTCCTGCACATTGGGCAATTGTTTTGCCTCTTAAACCATTGACTTATGCAATCGCTATGAAATATGTGGCGTACGTGGCAAAGCAACTGACGCGCCTCTTCTGTCGCTTCAAAATCAGATAAACAAATCGCGCACACAACATTTTCTTTAAGATGATTCTCTGAAATTTCTATCGTAGGTAAAGAACCCACAACTTGTCTTATCGCTCCCTCCCTTTGTCTGCGTATTCTTTCTTCCATATCCGTTGTCCAATGTTCCCAAATCAAATCAATTGCTTCCTCCAAATTAAGTTCAATAATGGCCAGTTTTCTCTCTATTCTGTCTTCAATTTTGGAAAACAATCTCCAATGCCTTTGTATGGCTCAGCGAGATGACCGGTCTTCAACATTTCATCCTGATTATGGATCAACATCTTGACTTGTTCAATGGGGGCAGCTACCATTTCTACTCTCTTAGCAATGATCAAATTGCTATGGCTGTCAATTCTCCATTGTTGAGTATCTTTTTATTTCCTTATTATTCTCTGTTATTATCTCTTTGTTTGTAACAAATGTATTTATAATCCCTTGAGTTAATGATGATTATGTTAATTTGGATTGGTATTATTGATCACATCCTTATATATGGTAATCCCCGACCATGTTTAACTACCTCAACATCCCTACATACTCAATGCATAAATCAATATCATTAATCTATATCAATGATGCTCTATACCACAACATCACTGTTCTTTGCCTTCCATCATGTTGGTGCATTGGGCTCTCGTCATAAATGTATTACAATATGCAGTAATGTTTCATTGTATCATTGCCCTTGGTCTTCATAAACAACATTGATAATTCAATTATAATTCTTACCATAATGCATTGAAAACATTGCCTTTGAATAAGCATTCAAACCATCAATTCATATGTATACTTATATTGCAAAAGCATCAATATTAAACATTCCTTTGAGCTTTACGGGCTGCTTTTTTTCCTATTGACAAACATGCATCTCTATCTTTCAAAAATAGTGCTCTCTCTGTAGTATTTGTGACAGCAACCTATTCTTGACGAAATCTTCTTGCAATGCAAGATATACTCAGAGTTTCAAATGGACCGTCTCCTTAGCGGACTACGGGAGAAGTATATTGTGTGAAGCCTACAAACTTCTAATGGCAATGTTTCCCGTAGTCCAGATTTCTTCACAGTACTCAGAACGATGATTACTTGCAGAAGGAAAATATGTTGCTAAAGTAGCAAGTTGAAGGTTTATTTCGTGATAATAGCATTCTCAAGCGAGCCTTCATCCTCGTCAGACTCAAGAAAGCAACTCCATTGCTGGGCGTTTTTGCAAATTTTTGGGCGTTTTTAACATTGCTGGCATTTCAAAATCATGAAAAAATGTGAAAAAATCATTCCTCATTCATAGAAAAAGGTCTGGGAACCTTTTTTAGATGTTTAAACAATCATTTTAAGCCCAAAAACAAGTCTAAACTTCTGCTCAAATATTAAAAACGTGATTCATTTTTTGAACAGCAAATTTTTTTTTATAATTTTTTTCTTACAATTGTACAAACCTTCAAAGGTCAATAAATGCATTCCAGTATTACTTCCTATTATTAACATCTAGCCATGTGAAATGAGTAGGCAAGATACAATTGAGGGCACAATTTTTAAATATTTGGACACATTAGCTTTGAGATTTAATTCAAGCATTATAACTATTAACAAAGACCTCTGTCAAATATTTTATACCTTGCTAAAAGGATGTTATGGCACTATCAAAGCATTGCACACCAATCCATCCAGCAATTTCAAACATCATAAGAAAAAATTTTAAACTGTTGATAGCAATGAAAATTAAGTGCAGTTATCTCAGAAGAAATCTTCAAGCAATCCGGCTATGCAGTGAAGCACCAGTGACAAAGATAAATATAGTTTTGCTGACAATTGTTTTAAAAGAATTTGAAAAAGAGAAACATAATAACTAACTCAACAAAAGGAAGGTGTCAAATAAAGTAATCAGTCCACTAAAGATCAGAATGTAAATTACAGAAAAGCTCGAAACCTTCCCAAGATGCAACTAAAAATAAAAAGAAAGAAAGGGCCTAAATACAATATAAAAAAACTATCGGCCTTGAAGGAAAAACCAATAACTACTAACTCAAATTGTCTTAAATACTATATATTTCTTTTAACAACTCAGACAACCTATTGTAAAAATTCCCTACCAAAGAAATATACCATCATTTCATAAAATTAAATATTTTGAATCTTTGTGTGTAAACCAGTGAAGTTCATCAAAGAGAGTAACAATACTTAAATCTTCCAAATTAATTTATCAAGTATAAGTGAGATTAAACTATATGTACAAGGTGATTGTCAAATAATGCAACATTATAATATATACAATAATATAATAATATGATAACAATGCAAAATCTGTAATTGTACTTGAGCTCTTAATATTAAAATTTTTTAATTACATATATATACAAAAATGATCAAATAAATATAAATGAAGGGATAATTTCAAAACAGACTATACTTAAAATGCAAGAAAACATATAACATTAAGAAAAATAGAAAGTATACTTACCTATCCATGAAACCTTACCTTTGTCGAAAACTTTGTTTTGGTCATATAATATTTTATGCCTTCTTGAAATGCACTGAACATAATTTTCATGTCAGTCTTCACAATTCTCAATGTAATAAATTTTTTTATCATGTGATACATTTACTGACTGTGCGATATCATCTAGTTCTTCAAGTGTAAAGCCATCATCTTTATGAATATTATTCACTGCCATTTTCTCCTGTACATGTGATTCATTTTGCAATATTTTGCCCTCACTATTGAGGAAATTTGAAGAATTTTTGGGACCTTTCATAGAAATATTTCCTTCCTAAATTATTTCGTTCATTTGAAATTTATTTTTCATTTCATCAAAATTTATTGATTCATCGACACGCCTATCATGGTAAATTGAGAAAAAATTCAGACCATTGTTCCTGACATATTTCTGATATTCAATGTCCAATATATCTGAAATTTCTTCTATAGTGAGAAAATTTTCCTCCTGATCATGATTCATAATGCATTCATTTTTTTCATCCCTATAAATAGGGATAAATATACTTCTAATCCACTTCTTAATCATGGTAATAACATAATGAGATGAAATTTCATCTCCCTTCAGGATCTCCTCCCTGGGAATCCCCATTTTTCTTAAAATCTCATCTAGTTGTCTTTTAAAGGCTATAATCATTTCTTCCTCTTGTAATCCAGGTTCAACCATTTCATGAAATGTAGCCTCCCATTTGTTAATTCTTTTTTCTCTTTCAATCATTTCTTGATTCTAATCATGTTTGGGCTCATGTATCCATTTATTACCTTGAAAAAAGAGATTACAATTTTTATTACTACTCTCTCGTCTATGATGGCTTGAATTAGGGAATTTTTCACAAGAAAACTCCTAATCATCCTTTTCAGGCTGTGTTTTGGGTGGCACATAGAACATCTTCTTTTTTGAATTTTTATTGATTCTAATTCAACAAATATATTATTTTTTAGAGATCTTCTCTCTAACATAGTTTTTTCTTAATCTCTCTGAAACTAAAATTTAGAGTCACCACCTCACCTTCTATGAGGAATATATAACTATTCTGAGTCTTTTATCCTAGTAGAGTCTTTACTACATTAACCAAAGATTCTAAAACTACTTTTCACTGACAGCGATCCCTAGCAGAGTCACCAATTTGTTGGTGCTCAAAAATGCTGGACCATTTTGAGGCCAATTCATAGGCACAAAACAAGTGCCTCTACAATTCTGGCTTGATTTTAGCCAAGGCTGGTAGGCCTGAATCAAATATGCTTTCTAACTGCACAAATACGTGCACAACAAAAGAAAATCTTTCCAAAGGGGGTTAACAATACTTCAGAGGAAAATAAACCTAATATCCTAATTATCAGATAGCTTGAAATCTAAACTAAAGTTTGAAAGTTATGCTAAACCTAATTGAATGCTTTGTAAAGAAAATAACAAATAGAATATGAAACCACAGAAAGAATAAAATGACAATTTCAAATGAACGAATAGACCAATGCCTGATGCCAAATTGGGAATAGAGTCAGATACATTCAATTCTACGTATAAACCGGAGATGGTTTTAAGATAACTCGCTTCTGTAAAATGAGA
The DNA here is from genome assembly GCA_027943335.1 of Chamaecyparis obtusa. NCBI lineage: Eukaryota > Viridiplantae > Streptophyta > Pinopsida > Cupressales > Cupressaceae > Chamaecyparis > Chamaecyparis obtusa. The sequence continues at coordinate 115,176 of BSBK01008402.1, read as the reverse complement.
CCATCACCCTACAAGTTTTTATTCAAACAAAATTTACAACAACTTATACAATAGGTCCTATGGTTTTTAACCCAACTTAAGAGCCTGAAAGGAAATAGTAACAGGTTCTCAGACCATGCTACCATTATTTAAATTGTACAAATTAATCATAAATGAATGCATGAAATAGAAAACACAGTAGGATACCCTGGCTAGAGATTAATCTGAGAAACCAATTGAACGTAAAAAACTATATTAACAATAGGGTACAAACACTTATCTGATATTCATGCATAAGATTTTGGGCATTAAATTCCTATCTGTGAGTTGGTAGATTTTTGTCTTGATTGATTGTGTTCCCTTTTGTTTACACTTGAATGATTAAAAATATGAATCCCAATAGTTCCTTGTGAAAGGACATGCCCTTTCACAGGACCTAATCATAGCAACTAACCCTAAAATACATAATGAACCATAATAATGGTTCTTATTAATATTTCTTGTACAAATTGATTTATTGATCTTTGGTGTTCTGTGCATAATAACTTGATATTCAATTACCTGCATGAAAACACCAAACATTAGATAATCAAAATAAAATTTATTACTTTCATACTATATAAGGTTCTCACAAAAACTATAATTATTTATTTATTAATTAAGAATTAATCAAAAATAATTTCATGCCACATTTTAATACATGCATTTGATAAACAATGTGAAGAGTAAAAATTTAATATTATTTTCTATGTCATCCTCATAAATTATCAAAAACATAAGCAATCACTTTAATTATTAAATCATAAAGAATTTCAGTAATCAGAAAAATAAAAACATTATGTTTAGAATTATTCTTTTATTTCAAAATAAAACATAATGCATTTATTTAAGAAGATAATCCATTTATAAACATAGAGCAATGTAAAATTCAATATAGAAATATCTTGAAAACATTAGGGAAAAGTTCTTATAATCCATCTAATGAAAAAATATATTTAACTGTAAAGATCAAATCAATCCACTTAGAGCTAACATATTAAGTTTACAAAACAATTACCCTAATGCTACAAAATATTTCAAATGTAAAATAACATTACAATCATAAAAATACATATAATTTAGGGAATCTAAAAATCTCACTTTCTAAAAAGCAACCCTAAAATATACATATTAAAAAATCAAGTAATTCATAAAAAAAATAGTAAGGTAAAATTATTAATACCCTAAAATTAAAGTAAATGAGTAAGGAAAAAGTTACTTTTAGGGATTTGCAACTAAAGAATAAATGGCAAACCCTAAATAGTTATAGAAAAAACAATTTACATTATACATCACTAAAATTTAATAAAGCCTTTTCACCTTATTTGGTAAAAATATTAATGATAAAATATATTAGGTGAAAATGCCAAATTATATTTAGAGATATGAGCATTTAAAATTTACACCCAACATATCTCAAAACCCTAAAAATCATAATACTTATCTAATTGTTCACCTTATCATATTTTAACTTTAGGTTTTTAGGGTAAATTAAGGTGGAACAATAAAATTAAAATTAAAACCAAGTCCTATAAATAACATAGAAAATTGCATAAAAAAAATCAATTACTTTCGTGACCCCAATAATTTATTTCTAAATTATTAAAAAATAAAGAAATCAAAAACCTAATATTAGTACCTTTATTTATACATATGTTCTCAAGGAAAAATATAGAGTAATTGGTAGAGGGTAGAGTCGGGTAGTTAGGTAGGAAAAGAATGGGTCGAGAGGTTGAGTGTTCAACTCCCTCTTTCCATTCTTTTTCCTAAAATTGGAAAAATAGATAAAACTGAAAATTAAGATCATACATCCCTGACAATTTCGTATATATTTTGGCCTTAATTTTCAAGTGCCAACATGCTGATTACCAAAAAATCCCATTAATGCTCACCACACAATTCAAGTATCCTCTAGCTAGGTGCAAAGGTTGTACTATCTAGGAATTGGTTAATTTCTCCTAAAAGCAAATGAAAATGAGAATGTTGACCAAAGATGATCTGTCACAACAAAATTCATATCTCTATCTACTCTCTTGAATAGCCAAATCTTTGACTTCTCTTCATTGTTGAATTAATTTTTTTCACTTACTTTGTTACTAATAAAATTCATCAATGGTCAAACAAATCATCCCTTCACTATGAGATGATTTTGCATGGCACAGGTTTCCCAGTTTTCATATTGGACAGTCAACAAATGCTCTCAATTCCATAAAAAAATGACGAATTACTGGTTCAAGTAGAGTAAATGGAGGATACAGTTAATGTTAATGAGAATGTTGGTCAATAAGTTACATAGTGCAATCTTCCTATTTGGTACAAGAAATCATTTTTTAGATGAAAATATTTTTTTAGATAGTTATTGTTACGCAATAAATTGCCAAGGGATTCCATGTGAAGTATGACTTCACTAGTAAACTGTGTCCTCTATGTAACCTACCTAGACCATTAATTCATCTTTTTGATAGAATTACTCAAGAAGACCAGATCTTAAATCAAAATGGTCAATTTTCCTCAAAAGATATCACTTTTTTTAACATTTGGAAGGACAGTTTTTCATTTCTTGTTTCTGTAAAGTAATGAAAACTGTTAAGTTGGTTTTGCGACTTGAAATCTGTAGTAAAATACAAGGTGAGAAATGAAAAGATTTTAAAATACATCTTAGGGATATTACGACCATCTCCTTTAGGAAATAAGTTAGAGAAAGATACCTCATAATACAAATTAGAGTTTTAAATTTTATATGTTATCTCACAGGTGTCTTTGCAGGTTAAAGGTGTCAGAGGAAGATAATCAAATATTTATAATCACCTCTAAAGAGATTGAGGCAGAAATTTTTTGGTAGAGGAACACAACAAGTTTATGACCCCTCATGAGATGCTAAAGAGATGTTGATGATGGAAAATGTGTCTACTAGTATAATTTAAGAATGGATTTTTTTTGCTAATTTACAAAAGTTCTAATGTTTCCTTTCCACAATAACTCTACAAAATGCTATCATGAAGATCCAGCTCGAGATAATTTTCATCAACCATAACCCCTCCCTACCATTAGTTGAGGTGATAATGACCCAAAAGTCCTCACTCCATTCCTGCTCACGATAAACAGAATCTTGACACTTTGGCCAGACTGTTCCGTTGGATAATGATGATGGAGATAAATTTGTTTAAACAGGCAGTGATAGTCATGCTCATTTATTCTTTGAATGAGATATATCACCCAGTGTGTGTTAATTTAATATTTGGTAACTGGTTATTCTCTTGGTAGTTTAAGTCAAACATATTTTGGTGATACCGTGGTCCCAAAAAATAAATATATGTCAAGTAAGTAACATTTGATAATAGCATGAATATGCAAACTATTTATGTACTATATGCATACAAAAGGTATACAAAGCTACATTGTTACAAGGGAGAAATAGTGTGCACAGAACCTTCTGATCAAAATATTTAAAATTTGGGTGGGCGGGTGGGCCATAGAGTACATTCCTATCATTTGTGTGTGGGAGAAATTATGAAATGGTAAATTTAAAGTAATCGTATGGTTATAGATAAAGCTATCCAGTAGTTATCAGCTAGTAGCACCTAGAGCATTGGTTCTGAGACTTATAGTGAATAGTCCATGGTAAGGAATCAACCATTTGTGGGTGAGGAAGAACTTGAATCCCAACACTGGGTTCATTCATAAACACGTGCTCTTAAATTCCAAGATAGAGAGATCTAGTCTCTGAGGGATCTATAACCAAAGCGCCGTAGAGTTACAGTGGGAAGGACACATTTCCAAGTTAGTGAAAAAGAATGTGATTAAGGACATATGCAATAAATAAGAACTGCACTAGGAAAATGCAAATCCAAGAAAATCTATTGTGAAGAACATGGATTAGTGAAAAAGGGTTGTGATTAAAGACCATATACAATACCAAATCCATTTTCCATCTAGAATTAGAAAAATAAATAGTATTGATGAACCTATTCTTCCATTTTTATTTGTGATGACTAGACTTTAAGCCCTACACCCTAAATCCTAAAACCCAAAAGAAGCATGTGTTGATTTCCATGGAGTCCTTATGGTTTCATATTTATTGAGTTTTCAGAGTACATAAATGACATACCATTTTTCATCTTGTTCATCTTCATTCTCCATGCTTGAATGAAGTGCAACAACTCAGATCATAAATTCCTTCTGTCTTCAAACCCTTGCTACCATAGCGATTGCAGGACCCCTGTAGAAAAATGAGTAATGTCCCCTGCCCCATAGGAAAAAAAATTTGGAACCCTAATCAGGTTTTCCCTAGGTCTACTCACCAAGAGTATATTTTTTTTCCCTTGTGTTTTATTTTTATTATTTATTTCGATAATAAAAGTATTTAGAAGTACATTAAAATTAAAAGTTTTGATTTATATATAATTATACTAGAAAATATAATAAAGAAAAGATAAATTTATATCATATTTTTCATATAATTATTTAAACAATATAGTTTCCAATAATGCTTTTTATTATTAACCATTAAAACGTCAATGACACATAATAATTAAATATTATTTTTAGCTATCAAATGCTCCACATTGATGCAAATCAAAAAATTAGAAGGAAGTGTGAAGGGTTCAATTACTAACATCGCTCTTTACCAAGTCAGAGTTGGAGAGGTGCTACAAGCTAACACAATAGGGAAATCAAACTAGCTTCAAATCATAGTTAAAAATATTAATAATTCATTAACTTAATGAGTAATAAAAGTTAAAGAATGTAAACGTTAATTTTTTTTGTAAAATATGTGAAGGCTTTAATCTTGTATCGAGAAAAAAAATCTTCCACATAATAGGTAAGTAAATTGGACCATTATGTTTCAACAATCCATATTGTAATTAATTGAATCTAATTGCTTCTAGAAAAAACTTCTTCGAAATAGTAAATTTATGGCATGAGACAATTGTAGATGGTTGCCTCACGCAATAAGTCTATTGATGAACAAGCATTACTCGTGAAATAGAACTTCTAGGTATATAAGTCTATGATATTATCAAATGCTATTATAAAAGAGTAATAATCATTTATTTAGTCATTTTTGTTTGGATGACTAATTATTTAGTCATTTTTATTTGAGTGACTAATTGTTTAGTCATTTATTTGTTAATTTTTAATTGTCTGACCTTGTGAGTTTACCCAGTGACCAAATTAGTCATTTATAATTGTGAATTGCAAATAATTAGTAGAATGTGATCAGTTTTGGTCATGTGACTAAAATTTTTAGTCACGTAGTCTTTTATTTGCCAAATATGATCAGTTTTGGTCATGTGACTAAAAATTTTAGTCACGTGACTAAAATTTTTAGTCACGTAGTCATTTATTTGTCAAATTCTACTAGTGCTTCCACACTTCATCAGAAACTCTACATCTGGTCTTGAACATGTGTGCTATAAATGTGTCACACTTCTATGGATCATTACATGCAAGGAAACTCAAGAATGAGCCCTCACAAATCGATCCATAGCTCCCTAGGCATGGAGTGCAAGGGTTTTTAAGAATGCTCTCAGCTAGAGCTATTTAGCCAATAACCTTGCTAGTAAACCATGCAATGGGAGATTCAATGAAGACAAGGGCAAGAATGCCAATATCCCCAAGAATCAAATGAAATGCAATGCAATGCTATGCTAGAATGGAAATGCAAGCTAAACTATGGAAATGAAAGATGCAAGTATTACAAAGCCTCCTAGTTAAACTAGATGAATTAATCTAAAGCATAAAGGAAATCTAAGCTAAGAATGCCATGAAAATGAAGCTACTATGCAAGAAATGAAATCTAACTATGAAGCAAGAAAGCCATGATGATGCAAGAATGAAGACAAGAAGATAGAGTGTTGATGAAGATCCAAGATGAATGCCAACAATGCTCCAAATCTTCAAACCCTAGATACAAGAATGTCTCCAAAAGCTCCAAGATGACCTAGAAAACCTGTAGCATAACAATAGCATAAAAATTGTTGGGTGCAAATGAGGAAGAGAGCTCTCCTTTTATAGGGAATGAAAAAGGAATGGGCCATGGAGATTAAGAGGCAAAAGATTTAATCAACGGTGGAGCTTAAAAGAGGAGCAATCCATGTGCACAAGTATCCTCCAATGAGAGTGAAGTGTTGACTTTTGAGCCTCATGTGAGACAAAAGTGCTTTTCTCCTTTTTATAAAATAAGAATAATGCTTTATTTGTGCAACTTAGGATAAGAGGAAAAGTGGGGGCTTTTTATTTATTAAAAGGGGAGGAAATATTCCTTTTAATAAATAAAGACTTAGGATAAGATGGTTAGCCCATAGAAAATAATCGAATAAATGATAGAACTAGGATTTGATCAAGAATAAGCAATTTATGATTTAGCAAAAGGGGGCTAATAGTCTAGGTGACCATTTTTAGGTGTATACAGAACAAACTTTTCCTTACTAGATCTTCCTTATTACTTTCACTCCAAAGTGTTCTTACCATCAAGTTCTTTTCCAGGTTCTCAGGTTCTCAGGTTCATTTAGTGAATCTTCTTGCACCAAAGCATTTTTACTGCTACCGACCTTCTTACTTGCACGTGTACATTCAAATGATCTATGTCCTTCTTCTCCATAATTGTAACAAGCTCCTCAGAAACCACCTCTGTTATAAACACCTCGGTAGTTATTGCCTCTTCCTCTAGATGAACTTTGACCTCTCCACTCGATCTTGCCTTTATCTAGATTTGTCTTTTTTGGATCAGATCTATTATTTTCAGCATAAGATCTACCTCTTCCTCTAGGGAATCTACCACCTCTACCTCTTTGTCTTTGCTCATGTGTTTTGTTCAATTTCTCCTCAACTTTCAAGGAAAACTGATAAGATGCTTCAATGTTTTCCAACTTGACCAAACTGATTTCTTCTTGAATGGAAACTCTCAATCCATTCATGTATCTAGCAATTCTTTCCACATCATCTTCATCATGTCCAAATCTGATATCTAATCTATAGAATTCCATAGTATAATGTTTTATCGAGCTATCTTTCTGCCTCAAATATTGTATTTGCCTAACTAGGTTAATCTGATAATCATAAGGTAAAAAATTTCCTTTCAACTTATTTACCATCTTATTCCATACCTTAATTTTGTCTTTTCCTTTCCTCTTTCTGTCCAATTGCAGATGTTCCCACCACAAAGATGCATGACTGTTCAACTTTGTGCTTACAATTTTCACCTTCTTTTCCTCAGGGACATTTTCATATTCAAAGTACTTTTCCATCTCAGTGATCCATTCCACCAATTCATTTAAATCTAGCTTTCCACTATACTCAGGAGGATTGAAGTGTGTTGTAGACTTCAGATTTATCAAAGCTTTCAACAATCTTTCCTCACCTTGATCCATCACCAGTGCAGGTTATACATCACCTTATTCTTCCTTAATTTCATCATCACTAACATCTTCAAGATGTCTTCCTCTTCGCTAGGCTATCTCAACAACTTCTAATCTAGTAGCAAGTTGTCTCAACATGTATGCCAATCCTAATCCGCATCTCACCTCTGACAAACCATCTTGAAACCCTTTACAATTGTGGGCCAAATTGTAATCTGATACCCCACAACAAATCAGCTAGGGTTTGACAAGAAGGAACCCTCGAACCTAGTTTCACAAACCTAGATCCAGATCTCACCTTAGCTTTGATACCACCTGATGCAAGGGAGGATTAGGACAGTGGCCAAAGATACACCCTAATCTAGATCTACCCTGCAGATATAACACACAAGCAATAACACACAAATGAGAGAGAATGCAAATCAAATCCTTATATTTCTTTAAATTTACTGATACATCTTAGGCTATAAGGCCTTCCCAGTTAGGGCTATATATGCAATTCAAGTACAATAGTCCTCCAACATGCGAGGATTTAAAAACCATCTTCAATCTTCTAACTTCAATCTTCTAAAACTAATGTCCTAAACTACAACCAAAAGATTACAATATATACAAGAGGCTACTGAACAAGTTGACCTTTAGATTAACCATTAATGGAAGGAATGACCAAATCTAGGTCCATATGCTTCCCAATGATAGATTCCAACATTAAATCCATGACCATAACTAATTGTACAAGTCGGCCTCAATAGAAAACTAAAACAAACAACTCAATAAGAAAAGACAACCGAGTGCTAGGAAAAGATAATTGAGGGCCATGGAATTAACCAACCAACTCGATTAACGAAGGAACTGAGAAACTACCGAGTCAACTCAGTCAAAGAAAGAATAGAGTAACATAAGAAAACTCAAACTTGTTTTTGGTGACTTAGGATTGTCAAGGACCTGAGATTCTCCTGCATCACATATTCATCATTATACATTACACCATATAATAAATGCATCCATATAATCTATGTCATAAATGAGACAACCATTTTTGCATCAACAGAAGCATAGACATGTGTATTCATATCATAAATTGTATTTTGAAAAGCATAAAAATAAAGCATGTAGAGATAGAAACATATAGATCTACATATCATATAAAACACCTATAAAAGAAGTCCAACACATGATGATGTCATATAAAGTAAATCTATCAACGAATATCAGAGTCCGTGGTATCATCAAAGTCTATCAGAATATATATGAATCAAAATCCATCAAGTATAGCAAGTATCAAATCATAAACAAAATCAACTAATAAACGAATAATGATACAAATTTCTTGATATCAAAAATAATTATCATAATGTATAAAAGAATGGCTCAATCATATAAATCTCAAATGTTCGAACCATCGACACCATCAATATCAGGGCCAATATCAGGACCCTGACTCGAGCTCGTCTATAGCCCATGCTGACTCATAGCTGCAATCAATGTCTGCATCATGCTACCTAGATGACTGACCTACTACCTAATCTCTGAAACATCAGAGTGTAAAAACCAAACATAAACAACTAATGTTGGAGCCTTTGTAGGAGGAGCCTGTGCAAGAGGAGCCTATGTAGGAGGAGCCTGTGGTGGAGCCATGGAAGAAGAAGGAATGAAAGAAGAAGGAAGAGATGAAGAAGATGGAATGAATGAAGGAATAAGACCCTATGGAGGAGGAGCTGGAGGACTCTGTGCCTCATCAAGTAAGATCTGTGCTACCTGCACATCAACATCTACCACAACCTATGCACTAACCTACCTAAACACTTGCACTCTATGCTGGCTACATCTAGCCAACTGGTCTACACCCACCTAATGTAGTGCTGTAAATGGTCCACCCCTCACTCTCACCCACCCACCTCTCATCCACACACCACCTCTAACAGGAACAAAAAAAAAAACAATGACAAGAATAACAGCTCTGCCTCCTCATCTAGCACTACCACCCCATCATTCCCAATGACCTCATCTCCCACCACCACCACCACCATCTCCACCATCATCATCCAACTCCTCAATGCCAAGCATTGGATCGGTTGGATGGGTAAACCTAGGAAAAGGGTTCTGAAGGAAGAACTACGCATAATCATCCATCATCCCAACATCAACAATATGGTCTCTCATATCCCACGTAAGGTGGGGCAGCTATAGAACCTCATCCCATGTTGCCATGTAATCAATCATAGGACCACAGAGGGATCTCTCAAGTTGTACACGAGCATATAGAGCTAAACCCTGCGACATCCCCTATATGTGGCCAAACTAGCATAGAACTCTAAGGAAGAAAAATCTCTCTATGATCAAGGACATCTACCTTATCATCCATCGAGGAATGCACATATATGGTAACTCTATTGCATCCTCGAGCCAAGCCTCACATCTGATACATGGTCTTCAGACCACCTAGTTAATATCATCAATAATATGATGCCAATGATGAACCTATATGGCGAAAGGCTGACCTACATCTTGATGATGAACATAAATAGGATGAGTAACAAGAATATTCTCCCAGGTCCATAACTAAAAGAGGACCACTCCAACCAAGAGAGTAGCCCCATGATGATATACAACATCATGCAACTCATGGTACAAGTATGCTAGCAAACATGAGCCCCAATCAAACCTATGAGGCCATGCAATCATATCCTCAAAAATCTAGCCCTAACCAACAACAAAACCATGAACCCACTGAGTAGGAACTAGAAAGCCACTGAAAAGCGCATCAAGAAAAATAGGAAGCACATGGAAAGAAGGAAATTGAGCCCACTGAATGCTCTCATCTCTGATAGTGGGATCTGTAAATAGACATCTGCATACTATCACATCATATTTCTGATCATAGTAGATAAGCTCCCCATGCATAGGGATACACAACAACCGATAGACATTCTCAAGAGTGATGGTCATCTCTCCCATCGACAAGTGAAAGGTATTATAGTCAGAGTGCCAACGTTCTTCCATAGAGGTAAGAAGACCTTGATTCATGCAGAATCAAGGGAGAGAAAGCAAGAAAGATAGCCCACATCTTCCTATGACCCAACGCTATGGTCTGGTCAAGTCATCTATCATGTCAAAAGGTAAAGGGTACAAGCCTTAAACACGAAGCTTCTTAAGTTCAACTTGCAAAAGAAAGTTTAAACACATCAGATATCAAAATCATCACATATTGGATCATCTTAAGTCAACCAAAAAATCAAACCTAAACAAACCACAATAAATTTTCCTAATTCTATTTAAAGAGGACAAAAAATTTATTATCACCCACCATCTAAACCAAGATTGACCATTAAACATTCAATATCAAATGACTCGAAATGACTGTTGGAGATTTACCAAAAGGCCAATACTAACTGTATGTTTGTCATTGATGACAACATATGGAAAGTGGCATGTGTGGAAGTCTTATGCAATAAGATTTCAGTATATGTAGAATGGACATGATATCAGCTTGATATCATGGGCACAGAGGTTAACTATTAGTACAGATAGTTATATAGCAGCTTGTGTCAGTAGTGTTCCTGACAGAGTAATAGGCAGTGTTATTCGCCAGTTGCAGTTTCATGTGTTTATTCAGAAGAGCCGATAGAGATTTTATTGGTTCTTGAGTTCCACCCATCTTTGGGGTATGCGCCCTTGGAGTTAAGCTTAGAGAAGAGTTATTGATGTTTTGTTAAGAGAGCGTGAAGTAATTTAGCTTGAGGAGAAAGATCCAGTTGTTTTGGTACAGCCGACAGTGTGTAGTGTGCATGTACAATTATCTTATTTAGACAGGTCCCAGAATCTGTTCCATGCATAGTAGACCTGACAAAATGTTTATAGAAGTTTGTTATGGTTTCTATAATATGATTCCAAGGTGGTTCTAATAGGTCGACTTGATTATATCATTTAGAGGAAAGATATTTATAAGCAGTCATTTGTGATTGCTGGAGTGTGATGGTTGATTAAAAGAGCATAGCAGAGTGTGCAAAGTGTGGAACCATCAGAAGAAGGTCTACGTGACCAAGAAGAGTACTTGTGCTATACATTGGAACTGATCTAGACAAGTAGGTCAAAGCACAGTTCACCAAGATCCAAATATAGTGTGTATCTGTTATTCAGAAGGTTGTAGCCTTAACACCTTTGAGCAATGACCTCTTGGATAGTGCATCCTCTCCCCTAATAGGGACTATTATAAAAGACTCCTAACAGGGTCTAACCCTTGACCAGGTCTACTATATTTAATATATTGTAAAGCTACTCCTAACAGGGTAAAGGATCTTCTAGCAAGGATCATAATACACTAGTACAAAATATTAGTGGGTGTTAATTCCCACCGGGGTTTTTACCTATTTGGGTTTCCTCGTAACCAAAATATTGGTGTTGTGTTCATGTGTTCTTTCATTGTGTTTATACTTTATGTTTAAGTATACTTAATTGCATAAAGAATTGAATCTTGTAGATAACTGATTCACCCCCCCCCCCCCCTCTCAGTTAACTCTTGGGACTATTCCTAACAATTGGTATCAGAGCCAAGTGCCTCAGAGAGAAATTTTAATAGCTTGAGGTTGATTAGATGGTATACTTCAGAAAATAAAGTCCTAAGTTTGATGGAGAGAATTATCTTGATTGGAAGAACAAGATGGTGACTCATTTGCAGTGCATTGCTTTTGAAGTTTTTGATGTAACTATCAAAGCAACCAAGATTCCTACCCTAGAAGATCTTGGAAAGGTAGATGCTACTGAAAGGCAAAAGGAATTGTTTCATCAGAATGCTATAGCTAAAGAAGCCCTTATCAAGGCCCTATCTGATAGTGAATTTTCAAAGATAAAGTAAGTAGACACCACCCATAACATATGGAAGCACCTAGAAGACATGTTTGAAGGTGAAAAACAAGCAAAGGATGTGCATAGAAAAACATGGAAGAAAAGCTACAATGCATTAGAAATTTTTCCTGAAGAAAACATCAGAGCTTATAATGAAAGGATCAATGAAGCAATTGCTGGAATCAAGAACAATGGTGGACAGATCTCAGAGGAAGATATTATGGACAAATTGATGACTACCCTCACTCCAGAATATGAAAACAAGATTACCATCCTTGATGAGACCATGCATCTTACATCTAATTTCAAGAGAGAGACCTTGATTAGCAAGATCTCAACTTTTGAGATTTCAAGATTGAAGACAGAAAAAAAAAGTGACACAGCCTTCAAAGCAATAGTTCATTGTAAGAAATCTACAAACAATACTGGTAATTTTGATAATGATGATGAAGAGAAAACTTTAGATGATTTTATTTCTATGATTTCCAAAAGAGAAAAGAAAGGAAAAGGTAAATATGAAGGTCAGTTACCATTTAAGTGCTTTTCATGTAATAAGATCGATCACTTTGCATCTAAGTGTCCTACTAGAGCTAGAAAGTTCAAAAAGGATTACAAACCTAAGTACTCTAAGGAATGTTACTGTGCTGGAGATGGAGTTTCTGATGATGAATCATGACAAGAAGAAATTGGATTCATTGCTATGGTAGACAAAATGAATGATAAGACAAATCACAAAGATGAGAAAGAGGAACAAGAACTAGCATTAATTTCCCAAGCAAATATAAGGACAGACTAGATTATAGATAGTGGTTGCTCACATCACATGACAGGTGATAAGAATAGATTTGTTCATTTGGAAAAATACAATGGTGGTATGGTTAGATTCAGAGACAACACTCCTAAACCCATAGTTGGTAGAGGAGCCATCACTTTGGAACGAAAGAACAATACTAATGATGTTCTCTATGTTGATGGTTTTAAACATAACCTTCCCAGTGTTGGACAGTTACTTGGAAAAGACTATTAGTTGGAGTTCAAAGATGACAAATGCATCATTAACAAAAAAGATGGTGTTATGATTGCCTCGGTCTCAAAGACAAGAGGTAATGTTTTTCAACTCAATTCGACAACAAGTTTTTTTTTTCTAAAGTTGGTGATATTTGGTTGTGGCATAAAAGACTATGTCATATGAATTTTGATAACATAGTAGAGATAAGAAATGTTAAGGCAATAAGAGATCTACCTAGAATAACAAAGCTAGTTGATACTATATGCAGGGAATGTGTGATGGGAAAGCATGTAAGAAACTCATTCAGGAGCAAGCACAATTCAACAGAGAACAAGTTGGATCTGATTCATACTGACTTATGTCATCCAACTCAAACTAGATCATACTATGGTGAAAAGTAATTCATTTTGTTTGTTGATGATTATACCAGGATGATGTGGTTTGCGTTCTTAAAAGATAAGTCAAAAGCATTTGAGAAGTTCAAAATATTCAAAGCTAAGGTTGAGAATGAATCTGGACTAAAGATAAAATGTTTGAGATCGGATAGAGGAGGAGAATTCACCTCTGATAGATTCTATGAGTACTGTGAAGAACATGGCATAAAGAGACAGTTAAGTGCACCTAGAACCCCTCAGCAAAATGGGATTGCAAAAAGAAGGAATAGGATCATGCTTGATACAGTGTGCACCATCATGATAGAAGGAAAAGTTGCACACACCTATTGGAGAGATGCAGTTAATACAACAGTCTATACCATCAATAGAATTCAATTAAGACTAGGCAATGACAAAAAAGCATATGAGCTATGGTTTGGTAATGTTCCCACAGTAAAATACTTCAGAATCTTTGGAAGCAAGTGCTACATCAAGAGGGATGAAGCAATAGGCAAGTTTTATGCAAGAAGCGATGAAGGTAGTTTCCTTTGTTACTCTACTAAAAGTAAATCTTATAGATGTTTCAATTTAAGATTGAAAAAGATCATTGAATGTGCTCATGTTAAGATTGATGAAAATTTCATGGTTCAAGAAAGATATCATAATTACTCACCCATGATTGAAGATGAACCTAGACCTTCCACTAGTGAGACAGTTATTGAAGAAATGTTTGATAGCATTGATTTGTTGTTTAATGACCCTGAGACAAGTGAAGAAGAAACTCCTAAGGCTGGTGAGTCAACATCAACTAAGGTCCCAAATTTTACATCTAGAAACCATTCCAAGAAAGACATCATTAGAGATCAGAGTGGCAAAGTCTTGAAAATATCACAAGCAACGAATTCAGCTAACAGTGATGTGGTATGTTTACTATCTCAGATTGAGCCCTTAAGTGTTGAAGATGCTTGTAATGATTCAGATTGGCATGATGCTATGAAAGAAGAGCTTGATCAGATTATTAATAATGACACTTGGGAACTGGTCTCAAGACCTAGTGATAAGAATGTGATTGGAACAAAGTGGATATTCAGAAACAAGATGAATGAACATGGTATAATAGTGAGGAACAAGGCAAGTTTAGTATGTAAAGCATTTGCACAAAGAGAAGGCATTGATTATTCAGACACCTTAGCACCTATGAGCAGATTAGAAGCTATTAAATTATTTCTAGCTTATGCTACAGTTAAAAACTTCAAAGTTTATTAGATGGATGTCAAGTCAGCATTCCTAAATAGAGATTTGAAAGAAGAAGTATACATTGAGCAGCCAGAAGGATTCACCTTATCAGACAGAGCTGATATGGTATGCAGATTAAAGAAGGCCCTCTATGGACTTAAGCAAGCCCCTAGAGCATGGTATGAGAGACTAGATGGATATCTAACAAAGATTGGATTCAAGAAAGGAGCAACAAACTGTAATCTATTCATAAGAGAGACATCTAAAGGTTTACTTCTTGTGGCTATATTTGTTGATGACATTATCTTTGGAGGTAATGACAAACTTAGTGCAAAATTTTCTAAGGAGATGCAAAATGATATTGAGATGAGTATGATTGGCCCTATCAAGTACTTTTTGGGATCGAATGTGCAGCAGATAGAGAAAGGTATTTTCATTAACCAATCCAAGTATGTGAAGGAAATATTAAATAAATTTAAGATGGATGATTGCAAGCTAGTAGGGACTCCTATGATTACTGGATGCAAGCTTACAAAAGAAGATGACTCACCAGTAGTAGATATAACTTTGTACAAGTCTATTATTGGCAAACTTATTTATCTTACTTAGACTAGACCTGATATTTGCAATGCAGTTGGCATAGTTGGAAGATTTGCAGCAGAGCCTAAACAAAGTCACCTCATGGCAGTAAAAAGAATATTCAAATATTTGCAAGGCACTATAGACTATGGTCTATGATATCCTAATTCAGAAAATGTTGAGCTTCATGTGTACACAGATGCAGATTGGGTAGGATGCATTGATGACAGAAAGAGTACATCAAGTGGAGTAGTGTTTCTTGGTGATAGACTTGTCACTTGGACAAGCAAGAAACAAAAATGTATTTCGCAGTCAACAACAGAAGAAAAATATATTGCAGCAACCTTGAACTATTCTACAGTTATTTAGATCAAGCATATGATAAAGGATTTTGGAATCCAGATTGATTATCCTATTGTTATTCATTGTGATAACTCTAGCACTATCAATATGTCAAAGAACCCTATGATACATGCAAAGACAAAGCACATTGAAATCAAGTATCACTTCCTAAGAGAGAAAGTGGGAAAGAAAGAAGTCAATCTGGACTATGTGAGTACTAAAGATCAGTT
The DNA here is from genome assembly GCA_027943335.1 of Chamaecyparis obtusa. Taxonomy (NCBI): domain Eukaryota; kingdom Viridiplantae; phylum Streptophyta; class Pinopsida; order Cupressales; family Cupressaceae; genus Chamaecyparis; species Chamaecyparis obtusa. The sequence goes on along the minus strand of BSBK01008402.1, from coordinate 99,182 downwards.
GGCAGACATTTTCACAAAGCCCTTGACAAAGGATACTTTTGAGTATCTCAGGGAGAAGTCAGGAGTAATTCCCTTCGTTGATTCTGCTTAGAAGAAAGAAGGAAAGGCATCAGTCCTCAGGGACTGATGGAAGGTTGAGTACTCTACTTCAAGAGTAGTACCGGTGCTTAAAATGAATGGCACCCTTTGCCATTGATGTCAAAGGGGGAGTAATTTGGAGTCATGAAAAATGGAAGTAAAAATGAGGAGTAATATACTAAGGGGGAGAAGTATTCAGTTATGACAGCAGTTCAGTAGAAGAAATGTATAATGTTGGAAAATATTAAAACAGATGGAGGATTCATCTTTGGGGGAGTTTTGATGAGGAAATGGAGAAAGTTATAAAAGAAATGTTCATTTGGGTTGGTGGTGGTTTACATGTTGCCATGAATGCCAAAGGGGGAGATTGTTGGAGATTTGCCAACAGGCTAGTACTGATTGTATGGTTGTCATTGATGAAAACATATGGAAAGTATCATGCATGGAAGTCTTATGCAGTAAGCTTTTGGTATATGTATCATGGACATGATATCATGGGCACAGAGGTTAACTATTAGTACAGATAGTTATATAGCAGCTTGTGTCAGCAGTGTTCCTGACAGAGTAACAGGCAGTGTTCTATGTATGGTTTTCTGTATAGTTATCATGGAGCCTTGCGTGCTTGGAAATATGTTGAAGACATGTTAGTGATGTTTTAGTTATGGACACATAGTCTGATATTTAGTAGAAGTGAAGTTATGCAGTTGCTATTTGCTAGTTGCAGTTTCATGTGTTTATTCACAAGAGCTGATACAGATTTTATTAGTTATTTAGTTGCACCCATCTTTGGGGTATACGCCCTTGGATTTAAGCTTAGAGAAGAGTTATTGATGTTTGATTAAGAGTGCATGAAGTAATTCAGCTTGAGGAGAAAGATCCAGTTGTTTTGGTAGAGCCAACAGTGTGTAGCGTGCGTGTACAATTATCTTATTTAGACAGGTCCCAGAATGTGTTGCGTGCATAGTAGAGCTGACAAAATGTTTATAGAAGTTTGTTCTAGTTTCTATAATATGATTCCAAGGTGGTTCTAATAGGTTGACTTGATTATATCATTTAGAGGAAAGATATTTATAAGCAGTCATTTCTGATTACTGGAGTGTGGTTCATGGTTGATTAAAATAGCAGAGTAGAGTGTGTGAAGTGTGGAACCATCAGAAGAAGTTCTATGTGACCAAGAAGAGTACTTGTACTATACTTTGGAATTGATCCAAACAAACAAGTCAAAGCACAGTTCACCAAGATCCAAATATAGTGTGTATTTGTTATTTAGAAGGTTGTAGTCTTCACCCCTTAGAGCAGTGAGCTCTTGGATAGTGCATCCTCTCCCCTAATAGGGACTATTGTAAAAGACTCCTAACAGGGTTTGACCCTTGACCAGGTCTACTATACTTAATATATTGTAAAGCTACTCCTAACTGGGTAAAGGATCTTCTAGCAAGGATCATAATACACTAGTACAAAATATTAGTGGGTGTCAATTCCCATCGGGGTTTTTACCTATTTGGGTTTCCCCATAACCAGAATATTGGTGTTGTGTTCATGTGTTCTTTCATTGTGTTTCTACTCTATGTTTAAGTATACTTAATTGGATAAAGAATTGAATCTTGTAGATAACTGATTCACCCCCCCCCCCCCTTCTCAATTATCTCTTGGGACTATTCCTAACAATTGGTATCAGAGCTAAGTGCCTCAGAAAGAAATTTTAATAGCTTGAGGTTAATTAGATGGCATACTTCAGAAAAGAAAGTCCTAAGTTCGATGGAGATAATTATCTTGATTGGAAGAACAAGATGGTAACTCATTTGCAGTGCATTGCTTTTGAATTTTTTTATGTAACTATCAAAGCAGCCAAGATTCCTACCCTAAAAGATCTTGGAAAGGTAGATGCTACTAAAAGGCAAAAGGAATTGTTTCATCAGAATTCTATAGCTAAAGAAGCCCTTATCAGGGTCTTATCTGATAGTGAATTTTCAAAGATAAAGTAAGTAGACACCGCCCATAAGATATGGAAGCACATAGAAGACATGTTTGAAGGTCACAAACAAGCAAAGGATGTGCGTAGAAAAGCATGGAAGAAAAGATACAATTGATTAGAAATGTTTCCTGAAGAAAACATTAGAGCTTATAATCAAAGGATCAATGAAGCAGTTGCTGGAATCAAGAACAATGGTGGACAGATCTCAGAGGAAGATATTATGGACAAGTTGATGACTACCCTCACTCCAGAATATGAAAACAAGATTAACATCCTTGGTGAGACCATGCAGCTTACATCTAATTTCAAGAGAGAGACCTTGATTAGCAAGATCTTAGCTTTTCAGATTTCAAGATTGAAGATAGAACCAAAAAGTGAGACAACCTTCAAAGCAACAGTTCATTGTAAGAAATCTAAAAACAATACTGGTAATCTTGATAATGATGATGAAGAAAAAACTTCAGATGATTTTATTGCTATGATTTCTAAAAGAGAAAAGAAAGGAAAAGGTAAATATGAAGGTCAGTTACCATTTAAGTGCTTTTCATGTAATAAGATCAATCACTTTGCATCTAAGTGTCCTACTAGAGCTAGAAAGTTCAAGAAGGATTACAAACCTAAGTACTCTAAGGAATGTTACTATGCTAGAGATGGAGTTTCTGATGATGAATCAGGAAAAGAAGAAATTGGATTCATTGCTATGGTAGACAAAATGAATGATAAGACAAATCACAAAGATGAGAAAGAGAAACAAGAACTAGCATTAATTTCCCAAGCAAATATAAGGACAGACTGGATTATAGATAGTGGTTTCTCACATCACATGACAGGTGATAAGAATAGATTTGTTCAGCTAGACAAATACAATGGTGGTATGGTTAGATTCGGAGACAACACTCCTAAACCCATTGTTGGTAGAGGAGCCATCACTTTGGAAGGAAGGAACAATACTAATGATGTTCTCTATGTTGATGGTTTGAAACTTAACCTTCTCAATATTGGACAGTTACTTGGAAAAGGCTATCAGTTGGAGTTCAAAGATGACAAATGCATCATTAACAAAAAAGATGGTGTTATGATTGCCTCAGGCTCAAAGACAAGAGGTAATGTTTTTCAACTCAATTCAGAAGCAAGTTGTTTTTTTGCTAAAGTTGATGATATTTGGTTGTGGCATAAAAGACTATGTCATATGAATTTTGGTAACATAGTAAAGATAAGAAATGTTAAGGTAGTAAGAGATCTACCTAGCATAGCAAAGCTAGTTGATACTATATGCAGGGAATGTGTGATGGGAAATCATGTAAGAAACTCATTCAAGAGCAAGCATAATTCAGCAAAGAACAAGTTGGATCTGATTCATTGTGACTTATGTGGTCCAACTCAAACTAGATCATACTATGGTGAAAGGTACTTCATTTTGTTTGTTGATGATTATACTAGGATGATGTGGGTTGCGTTCTTAAAAAATAAGTCAGAAGCATTTGAGAATTTCAAAATATTCAAAGCTAAGGTTGAGAATGAATCTGGACTAAAGATAAAATGTTTGAGATCGGATAGAGGAGGAGAATTCACCTCTGATAGATTATATGAGTACTGCGAAGAACATTGCATAAACAGACAATTAAGTGCACCTAGAACCCCTCAGCAAAATGGTACTGCAAAAAGAAGGAATAGGATCATCCTTGATACAGCGTGCACCATCATGATAGAAGGAAAAGTTGCACACACCTAATGGAGAGATGCAATTAATACAACAATTTGTATCATCAATAGAATTCAATTGAGACTAGGTGATGAAAAAACACCATATGAGCTATGGTTTGGTAATGTTCCCATAGTAAAATAATTCAGAATCTTTGGAAGCAAGTGCTACATCAAGAGGGATGAAGCAGTAGGCAAGTTTTATGCAAGAAGCGATGAAGGTATTTTCCTTTGTTACTCTACTAAAAGTAAAGCTTATAGATATTTCAATTTAAGATTGAAAAAGATCATTGAAAGTGCTCATGTTAAGATTGATGAAAAGTTCATGGTTCAAGAAAGATATCATGATTACTCACCCATGATTAAAGATGAACCTAGACCCTCCACTAGTGAGACATTTATTGAAGAAATGTTTGACAACATTGATGTGTTGTTCAACGACCCTGAGACAAGTGAAGAAGAAACTCCTAAGGCTGATGAGCCAACATCAAATAAGGTCCCAAAGTTTACATCTAGAAACCATTCCAAGAAAGACGTCATTAGAGATCAAAGTGGTAAAGTCTTGAAAATATCACAACCAAAGAATTCAGCTAACAGTGATGCGATATGTTTACTATCTCCGATTGAGCCCTTAAGTGTTGAAGATGCTTGTAATGATTCAGATTGGCATGATGCTATGAAAGAAGAACTTGATTAGATTATCAAGAATGACACTTGGGAACTGGTACCAAGACCTAGTGATAAGAATGTGATTGGAAAAAAGTGGATATTCAGAAACAAGATGACTGATGATGGTACAATAGTGAGGAACAAAGCAAGGTTAGTATGTAAAGGATATACACAAAGAGAAGGCATTGATTATTCAGACACCTTTGCAGCTGTGAGCATATCAGAAGCTATTAAATTATTTCTAGCTTATGCTACAGTCAAAAACTTCAAAGTTTATCAGATGGATGTCAAGTCAGCATTTCTCAATGGAGATTTGAAAGAAGAAGTATACATTGAGTAGCCAGAAGGATTCACCTTATCAAACAGACCTGATATGGTATGCAGATTAAAGAAGGCCCTCTATGGACTTAAGTAAGCCCCTAGAGCATGGTATGAGAGACTAGATGGATATCTAACAAAGATTGGATTTAAGAAAGGAGAAACAAACTGTAGTCTATTCATAAGAGAGACATCTGAAGGTTTACTTCTTGTGGCTATATTTGTTGATGACATTATCTTTGGAGGTAATGAAAAACTTAGTGCAGAATTTGCTAAGGAGATGCAAAATGAATTTGATTTGAGTATGATTGGCCCTATCAAGTACTTTTTGGGATTGAATGTGCAGCGGATAGAGAAAGGTATTTTCATTAACCAATCCAAGTATGTGAAGGAAATATTAAAGAAATTTAAGATTGATGATTGCAAGCCAGTAGGGACTCCTATGATTACTGGATGCAAGCTTACAAAAGAAGATGACTCACCAGCAGTAGATATAACTTTGTACAAGTCTATGATTGGCAAACTTATCTATCTTACTCAGACTAGACCTAATATTTCCAATGTAGTTGGCATAGTTGGAAGATTTACAGAAGAGCCTAAACAAAGTCACCTCATGGCAGTAAAAAGAATATTCAAATATTTGAAAGGCACTATAGACTATGGTCTATGGTATCCTAATTCAAAAAATGTTGAGCTTCATGTGTACATAGATGCAGATTGGGTAGGATGCATTGATGACAGAAAGAGTACATCAGGTGGAGTAGTGTTTCTTGGTGATTGACTTGTCACTTGGACAAGAAAAAAACAAAAATGTATTTCTTAGTCAACAGTAGAAGCAGAATATGTTGCAGCAGCCTTGAACTATTCTACAATTATTTAGATCAAGCATATGATAAAGGATTTTGGAATCCAGATTGATTATCCTATTTTTATTCACTGTGGTAACATTAGCACTATCAATATGTCAAATAGCCCTGTGATGCATGCAAAGACAAAGCACATTGAAATCAAGTATCAATTCCTAAGAGAGAAAGTGGCAAAGAAAAAAGTCAAGCTGGACTATGTGAGTACTAAAGATCAATTGGTAGACATTTTCACAAAGCCCTTGCCAAAGGATACTTTTGAGTATCTTAGGGAGAAGTAGGGAGTAATTCCCTTCCCTGATTTTTCTAAGAAGAAAGCAGGAAAGGCATCAGTCTTCAGGGACTGATGGAAGGTTGAGTACTCTACTTCAGGTGTAATACCGGTGCTTAAAATGAATGGTGCCCTTTGCCATTGATGTCAAAGGGGGAGTAATATACAGTCATGAAAAATATAAGTAAAAATGAGGAGTAATATACTAAGGGGGAGAAGTATTCAGTTATGATAGAAGTTGAGTAGAGGAAATGGAGAATGTTGGAAAATATTGCAGCAGATGGAGGATTCATCTTTGGGGGAGTTTTGATGAGGAAATGGAGAAAGTTATAAAAGAAATGTTCATTTGGGTTGGTGGTGGTTTTTCATTCCACATGTTGCCATCAATGCCAAACGAGGAGATTGTTGGAGATTTTCCAATAGGCTAATACTGACTGTATGTTTGTCATTGATGACAACATATGGAAATTAGCATGCGTGGAAGTCTTATGCAGTAAGCTTTCAGTATATGTAGTATGGACATGATATCAGCATGATATCATGGGCGCATAGGTTAACTGTTAGTATAGACAGTTATATCGCAGCTTGTGTCAGTAGTGTTCCTAATAGAGTAATAGGAAATTTTCTATGTATGGTTGTCCGCATAGTTATCATGGAGCCTTGCGTGCTTGGATATATGTTAAAGACATGTTATTGATGTTTTAGTAATGGACACATAGATTGATATTCAATAGAAGTGAAGTTATGAAGTCGCTATTCACCAGTTGCAATTTCCTATGTTTATTCAAAAGATCCAACAGAGATTTTATTGGTTCTTGAGTTGCGCCAATCTTTGGGGTATGCGCCCTTGGAGTTAAGCTTAGACAAGAGTTATTTATGTTTGGTTAAGAGCACATGAAGTATTTCAGCTCGAGGAGAAAGATCCAATTGTTTTGGTAGAGTCAACAGTGTGTAGTGTGCATCTACAATTATCTTATTTAGGTGGGTCCTAGAATGTGTTGCGTGCATAGTAGAGCTGACATAATGTTTATAGAAGTTTTTTATGGTTTCTCTAATATGATTCCAAGGTGGTTCTAAGAGGCTGACTTGATTATATATTTTAGAGGAAAGATATTTATAAGCAATCATTTGTGATTACTGGAGTGTGGTTCATGGTTGATTAAAAAGAGCAGAGCAAAGTGTGTGAAGTGTGGAACCATCAGAAGGTCTCTGTGACCAAGAAGAGTACTTGTGTTATACATTGGAATTGATCCAGATAACCATGTCAAAGTATAGTTCACCAAGATCTAGATATAGTTTGTATCTATTATTCAGAAGGTTGTAGCCTTTGCCCCTTTGAGCAGTGAGCTCTTGGACAGTGTGTCCTCTCCCCTAGTAGGGACTATTGTAGAAGACTCCTAACAGGGTCTGACCCTTCACCAAGTCTATTGTACTTAATATATTGTAAAGCTACTCCCAATAGGGTAAAGGATCTTCTAGCAAGGATCATAATACACTAGTATAGAATATTAGTGGGTGTCAATTCTCACTAGGGTTTTTACCTATTTGGGTTTCCCCGTAACCAAAATATTGGTGTTGTGTTCGTGTGTTCTTTCATTGTGTTTATGCTTTATGTTTAAGTATACTTAATTGGATAAAGAATTGAATCTTGTAGATAACTGATTCACCCCTCCCTCTCTATTATCTCTTGGGACTATTCCTGACAATGACATCGTATGAATTGCTATCAACCAGACTCAAAATGTGATCCAATCAACTGATTGATGATATCAAACGGATTGGAAAACTAACTTAGAGGAACACAAATTTGACCAAATAGGGTATACATGCTATTTCATTGTTTAAAAGCACTGAAAAGCAAAAGTGCAACTTAAAGTATCAAAAGTTCATAAAAAATTATCATACGTGCTACAACAAAGTGTAAGTGCTATAGAAATTAGTACGCGCTACAGGAAACCCCTATACGCACTACTAAAAATCTTAAAAGCATAATCAAAAGTGAAAGCACTGTAGAAAAGGGTGAACGCAAAACATACCCTAGTTCTAGCATTTGTAATTGTTGTTGAAAGGTTTATACACATTGTGAAAAACCGTAGATACACAGTCATTTGGGTGTATGCATTGTTAAAATGATTGTATGCGCTATTTCATTTAAAACCTCAAAAAAAGAGGGTTTTTTCTAGAAAAATCCAAAATTTTCAAATTAAAATGCTAAAATTAGACAAGAAAGGTTGTCAGGGTACATATTGGAGGTCCATAGCCTGGTGGACACTAATATCAGCAGTGTTGCTCGAGCCTATGCTCTCGAATCGAGATCACCATCATCCTACATCAAATTGTCAAAAGTGGCTATTTTAAAGTGTAGCCTGATACACACTTAAAGATGCACCAATAGCTGTTCACTAAAAAATGTTAGTACTTGTTGGTACTCAGTACATAAAGGTTCTAGTGGTGCACAAATGGGTCAATTACCAACTAAAGAAGCTAAACAATAATCAGCTATTGATACATGAGTGATCATTTTCAAGAATCTTTTCCTATTAGTAACTAGTGGGTCATCATAACAAAAACCAAAACAATTCTAATTTTCTTTGTAAGAGATTAACGAAAATGATCTTAAAGATCTGACGAGAACTAGGAATGATCAAATCCCAGAATATTTGTAATTTAAAAACCCTTGACTGTATATTATAGAACATGGTAAAACATGAAGAAAATAATTTTTTAAACAAGCAGCTAGAATTATGGGTGTTTTTCTATTGGAAGCGCGCATGATCAATCAACACTAAAGAAGATGTGTGGAGATCTCTGTATGTAGAAAGTCCTTTTGCTTAATCTTATAATCCGTGCGAAGTTATGAGTTGTCAGTTTGTGGTTTTATGTAATTCGGCATAGTTGTGTTTGTTAGTTTATCATAATCATGTAAATTGTCTTTTTCCAAAATGGTTTATTATTTTAAAATATAATCAAGAGTTTGTAGCACATTCTTTATTATATTTATTTGTGAGTTGTTTCATTACAAGTGGCATTAGAAAATAATCTTTACTTTCTCAAAAGAATACGCTAGCTGATTTTTTAATTCTTGAGGTTGAACAAAAGTATAAGATACAACCGCAATCTTCACTTGGAATTATTTAGAACTTTTTTGAATGAGCTATTATAATGTTAGGGTTTCTCATAAGTTTTCTCTACAATCCACACTTTTTGGAATGTTTTGAATTTGTTTACATTTTTTTAAAAGTTTATGGACTTCTTTGAATTTTAATTTTTTTGATCAATAGTGTTTTCAATCATTTGATTAAATGTTTGGTTAAAAAGAAATAAAAAGATTTGGTCTTGTCAAATATTAAAATGCTAGGAAAATGGTAGGGAGAATTCCTACACTCTTGAAAATATTTATGACAAATGTCATTCATCAATAAGGGACATGGACAACATATCATTAGAGGATGTAAGGGAAGAAATTAAGAGAAGATAAATAAAATCTTTTTAAAGCATGCTAGGGATGTGAACTAAGAAGTCGGTTGTATTAAAGAAAACATGATGACCTACATTAAGGATACAATGTTCTAACTCCAACAATATATACTCGAGTCAAAAGAAAACTAAAATGTTTAAATTAATCTAGTTGAATAACCCAGACCAACTAAACCACATCAAAATATTAATACTCCTATGAGATCTAGGAACTTGTTGTTCAAGGTGGATATGCACAAGTCTGATGACAATCATCCATTAACTTGGATAAATCAAATGGATATTTATTTATTTACTTATTTTTATATTAATCAGTTGTAAGAGGGTAAAGCCAATAATAGAGTACTTATATCTAGAATCAAATCATGTCATTAGATATTGATGGTTCTATCATCAAAGGAAGAAAAATATTCATATTGTAATTGGTCAATTTTTTCATAATTTATTAATAGTCACACTATGACAATAGTTTGTTGAATAGAAACATTACATACTTACTAAACGTGCATCAAAGAAATTCAATGAAGGAGTATATTAAAAACTTTCTTAGTATACCTTTGTGAGTAGAGATAATTACTAGCAACTACACCTAGGCGTGCAATGGGTGCATTGAAGTGTTACAGAAGGTCCTAAAATTTTGAATCATTGACCTCAAGTTATTCTTGACAAAAATCCATATTGAGTATTGCAATAGTGATAGCATTAAGGCCCTGTTTGTTTGCAGGAATTGGACCGGAATTGGCGGCGACGCTTCCCAAATCTCACAAAATCTGTTGTTTCGTTCTAGTATTTGCAATTCGGGTTATGTGGGGCAACACCTAGTTTAGGCCCTAAAACGAGCGGCACCATCTTTCCAGTGAGGAGGTGGAATTTATTTTCATTTTGCACCAAATTTAATAATTGGTCAAGTCCGTCATCTTCCAGCTTTGATTTTCGAGTTTTTTTTCGCCATTTTGGAGGGTTTTGTTTTCACCATTTTCAAAGGGTTGTTTCACCATTTTCATCTGCTTTGGCTATCTGAAAATGTAAAATGTCTCTACATTGTTTGACTACATTGTTCATTTGGTTTGGCTCTTTGCAGATGTGAGTGGGAGATACTATGGAAAAAGAAGGGTTTCAAAATCTGCATTGTTTGACTGCTCTTCTCGGTACACTTTTTCTTGGCTTTCATCGTATTTTCATTCTAGTTTGTCAATTCTGGTTTGTTTAAAACTTTTTTCAATTTCTATTTGGTTGATGGTAATAAAAAACTTAAATCATCTATAATTCTAATATACCCACATATGCCAAGATGGTTGGCTTCAAATGATACTATACTGAAATTTTTACAGTTTTCTGTGATTAGGGCAATTTCTAACCACTATTATCCATTGCATTTTTATTACTTATTACGTGCCTTGCAAGATTGGGCTGAAGCATGAAGATTGTAGTGGCTATCAGCATACCCACCAACACGAACAGCAAGCATTGCTCTTTTAGTAAATAGTTTATGGGTCTGGAAATGGATTTGGGCTTCTGGGGCTTGGGGTAATACGGATCTGCATTGGAAGGGCTCTGACCTTCTTCATCCCTATGATGATTCAGCTTTTTATCAAGGTTATTTGTTCATATTGAGGAGTTTTTATTGTTTTGTGCGAGAATAGGCTGGAACTAAGCTACCTTTTTTTGTTTGTGACAATGCCAAACTTTGTTACAGCTTTGTGTGATTAGGGAAATTTCTATTTGGTTTGATGGTAATAAAATGCTGCTTGAGAATACCAAATCCGGTCTTGTTCATTTAGCTCCTGACCTCTTTATTGTTACAGCTTTGTGTGATTAGGGCAATTTCAATTTGGTTTGATCACTAATACATTTGGGGTGAAATTGTGACGACAATTTGCGACGGCGGGCAAATGTTATCTATTTTTGGCTTTTTTTTTTCAATTATAACCTGACAATGTCGCAATTGCAACGTTAACGGGATATAAGAAAAAGAAAAAGAAAACATTGGTCATTTCTATGTTCAATAGCACCAAGAGGGATTTTTGCATCTGTTGGATAATTTGTATGTTGGACGAGGAGATCTCTGCGGCTAAGCATCTCTACAGCGAAAGGCATTGTACATTCAAAATCCAAAAGGCCAAGAAAGGTATGATTTTAAACTTCACTTCCTCCTCCTTTTGTGTCACCCTCTCTTCCCTTTATCATGCACTCAGGTACTTCAGGTGTCGCTTCTGTATTGTACACTAATTCGTATCAGTGCCTCCATTAAATGGAACACTACCCCTTAAAATCTTGATAGCACCGATAGGTGAAAGCTTTGTTGTATTATTGTCATACATTATTCTTTATATTTCTAGGTCATAAGACCGATCATTAACATTATGCTTCATGGAGATTCTAAAAATACCTTGGACTGTGCTTTCAAATGATATAGTCATGAGCCCAGCTAGGGTTTACAAATATCATTTAAAAACCTAAACATTCCTCTGATGATGTCCTTCATTTCAACAAAGCACTCAACACAGTGCACAAATCTGAAAATTCCTTGTAGAAGGCTCTCAAGACTGCACTGAGTCTTTTGATAAATCTACATGTTTGTCACTGGGGTGTAACTATTACCATTTTAGTTACGACGATAATTCAATGGTTCTGCATCACTTTGTATGAAGTGTTTAAGCTGTAGAAGTACAACAGTTATAGAATGGTTGTTGAGAATTTCTGGATATTCTAAAGTTAACCAACTAGGGCATGTCACGATATCCACTGTATAAAAGTGCACTAAAAAATAGTAGTGTTTAAAAATTATGTTATGATTTTTTAATTAAAATTTCTTTTAACTATCAATACACCAAATCATTTTGTATGATCAGTTAAAGCTATAGAAGTTCAGTAGCTAATAGAACAAGGGTGGAGCATTTTTGGACGGGATATTCTAAAATTACATATTTGGTTTGATAAATATACCTTCTAATTTTTGTTGAACTTTCACACCAAGGAAATAATGCATGAGTCCTATATTTAACATTTCATATTTCTGTTTCATTTCTTTCTCCATGAGAGCTTTGTTGTTACCTATATAAATAAGATCATCGACGTAAAGGCAACCAATGAGAATATCATAATCAATATGTTGAACATATGAGGTTGGCTCTTAGTTTCTTCTACTAAATCTCTTCTTCAAGAAATAACTGCTAATCCTTGTATACTAGGCACTGGGAGCTTGCTTCAACCCATAAAGTGTTTTTTCTAAAAACTTGTAAACTAATTGTTCTTTGCCTAGAATTTCATAGCCCATATGTTGCTGAATGTTCCACATAGACATCCTTATTTGTATAACTATTAAGGAAGATAGATTTTACATTTATCCGAGATACTAGCCACTTGTATTGTGTAGCAATAGCCAATATAATCTTGATTGTATCAAGTCCAGAAATTGTAGCAAAAGTTTCTGTAAATTGCTTGAGGTGTTTGTGCAAATCCTTTGGTGACTAGTCTAGCCTTGTGTCATTCTATTGAACCATCAACATGATATTTCACCTTATAAATCCATTTGACATGAATCACTTGTTTATCTTTGGGAAGTTGCAAATAATTTCCATGTTTTATTTTTATTAATGGCATTCATCTCATCATTCATAGCATTAATCCATACTTTGCCTTTGACTACTTTTTCATACATAGAGGGTTTCACTTGAATTGTACTAAACAAAGCAAAATTAATGATTGGTTTAATATTGTAGTCCTATGATAAATGTCAAATAGTCTTTGTGCATTTCTTGAAGAGCTTGGAGTTTATGCTTAATGTGAATTATCATCAGAATTTTTGCTACTAGAAGAACTTGGTGGACTGGAACTTGAGCTCCTATTAGAGCTTGAACTTCCACTTGAGCTTGTGGGGAAGAGGAACACTGCCATCTTCAATGCCCATGATTATTAGTATATTTTGTTGTACACCATTTTTCCATTGACAGACTCTCGCTTCATCAAAAACATTTTTTGTGCTAGGATTATAGCACCTGTACCCTTTAGTTGCATTGGAATATCCCACAATAATACAAAGTTGGGATTTTGTATCCAACTTCGTCTGCCTTTGAATTGGAATATGAATAAATGCTAGACAACCAAATACATGAAAATGAGCTACAAAAGTATTATGACTACTTTGAGTTTCCTTTGAGTGATGTTCTTGATTGATTTTGTGGGATCTCAATTCAAAATATATACTATTGTTGCCACAACCCCCTAATAACTATTTGGAAGACATTTTGATTGCAACATACTTCATGCCATTTTCATAATGGTACCATTCTTTCTTTTTGCATTACCATTTTTTTGGGAGTATAAGCCATAGTAAATTCTCTTTATGACATAGTTGTTGCAAAATAAAAAAACTCTTTGGAAGTAAATTCTCCCCCTCTACCTGTTTGAGTATTTTGAGATAATACCCAATTTTCTTTTCAAGCATAGCTTTATAATTCTTGAAGCATTGAAAAGCCTTAGATATCTGCATAAGAAAATAAATCAACGTGTGGCAAGGAAATCATCAATAAAAGTTAAAAAATAAATATCCTTACCCAATTTCTCCTCTTGCATATCACCACAAATGTCAACACACAAGCTCTATTGGAGATATTGCCCTCCATGATTTGTTCACTGAAAAATTATCATGATGGTGCTTGTGCACACCTTGAACAAATTTCTTCTTTGGATTGAATTGTAGGAAGTCCTCTAACCATATTCTTCTTGTGAAGCAAACTTAATCCTTGAAATTTAAAATGACCGTATTCTTGGTTCCATGACCATGAATCATCTGTTATTACCATGAATGCATGCATCTTAGTGGAAACCAATGGGAGAGGAAATAATATATTCTCTATCATACAAGACTTTGCTACAAGCGATATTTATCTGATTTATTAAATATCTTGTCGTGGTTATCTTCAAATACACTTTTGTAATTTTATGCTACTAGCTGCCCAATATTCAAAAGATTATGTTTTAGTTTTGGCACAAGTATCATGAATATAATAATTTCTCCTTGCTTAGTCTTCACTACAAGGGTACTTTTACCCATTACATTATTTTCTTTATCATCACTAAATTTAAGTTAGACTTCTTATGAATCATCTAATTTGACAAAGAGGGTATATTTACTTTTCATATGATTTGAATAGCTGCTATTTAGGAACCACACATTCTTTTGGTGTTCTTTTGTCAAAATGCACGCAAATAATGTAGAGTACTTTGCATCTTTGGAAGACTTTAATTAATTGTCTTTCGACTTATTCAAGTCAATCTTTTTTCCCTTTGTGTCCATATTGTTTAGAACACCTGCATTGAATGATTCAGTGATCCACTTCCTATTCCTTGTTCTCTACCATGTCCTCTATTAGCTAAAATTTCCTTGGAATTTATTTGGGTGAGGAAGAGTCTTTGGAGAGTTTCTTCAATTTTTGTAGGAGATTGGAAAGCTTGCACCAAGCTTTCTGTAGAACATTGCATATACTTCTCATGAGATTGTAAAGAACTTATCTATTCTACCACTTTGAATGTCGTTAGATCATTCCTTTCTTCAATGGCTATCACCACTAAATAAAAGTGAGGAGGAAGAGATCAATATGCGTCCTCCTCACTTTGCCTTTTTTAAATAGAAATTTCATCCAAAAGATATAAATCGTGGGAGATTTTCTTCAATTTTTGTAGGAGATTGGAAAGCTTGCACCAAGCTTTCTATAGAACATTGCATATACTTCTCATGAGATTGTAAAGAACTTATCTATTCTGCCACTTTGAATGTGGTTAGATCATTCCTTTCTTCAATGGCTATCACCACTGAATAAAAGTGAGGAGGAAGAGATCAATATGCGTCCTCCTCACTTTTCCTTTTTTAAATAGAAATTTCATCTAAAAGATATAAATCTTCAAATTTCCTTCATGAATTTTGATTGATATTAGAGAGGAATTATTTAAAATAAAATTTAATGATAAGATATCCATCAAAGCATAATGAAAGGGGGGTTTTCATGAGATATTATAGTTGGAAATTCTGTTATAGACATATATGAAAAATATAAAAGAATAGACAAGGCACATAAATTGTTTGAGAGAATGCCTTAGAGAAACGTGGTCTCGTGGACTGCAACAATTGCAAGATATGCACAAGATGGATTTGTTGAAAAGGTTGTAGAAACTTTCAATCAAATACACTTGGTAGGTGTAAATCCTAATTTCACAACCTTTGTCAGCATTCTCTCTGCTTGTGCTAAAATGGGAGTGATGCAGAGGATAGAATGATGAACCCTTTAAACAACCCAAAATGAGCAAAATTGTAGAAGTGTTCCAAGTGACCCTTCTAGGTCCTGATGGGCAAAATCTACAAATAGTCAACTCTAGGAGGTTTAAAGGCTTCAATAGGTTTTTTTTAGCATATCTAACATGTTCCAAACATCACCTTCGAGTTTCAACACATCTGAAGTAAAAATGCATAGCAAACCAAAATGTTGTCAATGACAATTTTCAATTTTTGTAATAGCAGCAAGGTAAATTGGCAGATATCTTTTGTTTTTCTCAAGTGACTCTCTGAAAAAACAAACTTTTCAAATACCCTTTATCCTTATATAAAACATATGTCAAGATTGGATGGGCTTCCTTTGGCAAAAATCAAAGTTTCTTCACAATGACCCTGTCTTTAACAATGGAACAACTAGTGCATTTACAAAGCAACATATAGAAATACTTAATGTATGGACTTCAAACTTTGTATAGGCTCATCAAATGCCTTCAATTAGACAAATACACAATCAATTTCATTCTATGGGTTTCCCATCCCCAAAAACCCCAATTCATCCCTTATAAACCCTTGTTCCTAGGGTATCACCAATCTCACATGTGTAACGACTTCTTTGACTAATTCCAAGTGCAAAAATCATAACCATGAATCAAAACTCAAACACTACGCTCCTTAAGGCAAATCTCTCTCTATAGGATTGTCCCTTCAATCCTTAACCCTTATTTTCACCTTTTTATTGTTGGTGGCCACCAAATATTTTGGTTAGATATTCATTACAGAGTTAGAAGCATTTGTACATGTTAGAAGAGTGGCATTCCATGAAGAAACAATGGACATTTCATGGGATGAGCATGATTTAATGAAAAAGAAACTACAAAATTGCTTGAAAACTGTCTGCTACAACCAAGCAGTGAATAAAATTGAACAACAAACTCACCAAATGGATTCAACACTCAATTATTATCATCAAAACATGTTTGGTAAGATAGCACAATACATTCCCAATCCAAAGATATGCAGAAAAACCAAGAATGCTTCAAATTGTTGTTCAAACCAAGATTTTTCTATTCACTTTTCTGAGACAGTCCGTCCATTATATCTTCTAGTCTGTACAAACATATATTTATAGACCTGGGTGTGGTAACTACCCCTCTTAACCATCTCCAACTAGTTTCATTTGCTAATCCTTCCTAAAATTTGAATTATGGAGTTTCCTTCCAAAATGGCTTTATAGTAGTTAACATTCAAATTTCAAATTTTAAACTACTAAACTATGCTCTTAAAGAGTTTATTGAATCTTCTGATTTATGTAATGACATGGTAAGGTTATGATAACCTATAGGACCCTATCCAATGTCTTTTCTACCCTAGGCAACCCTAAGATGCAATTACAACTTTTTTTCAACATAGAAATCCATCAGGACATTATGCAATTTCATGACTTCCAATGCCTCCATGTGCCATGATTGGTTGAAGGATTGCCCAATTGAATCTAGGAGATGCTCCATGACCTCTGTAATGCCTTGGATCTCTAATGTGTCTTTGACAAGCATATGATGCTCCTGCATCAATTTCACCACCTTTAAAGATGTTCTTGTCCCAAGAACCATGTCTGGCATAAATTACTTCTTTTCCTCCATATCTCTGCATATGGTGCATAGGAATGAAACCTCCTAAGGTAAAGTGTCTCTTCTACTGATGTCCTACATGAAAAACATTCAAACATTTGTTAGAAATCATAACTCCTGCCCTTGGGGCAGTCACCATTGCTGCTTTGGTTGTTTTCTTGACTGTCTGGACAGTCTTTATTTCTGCCTGTTTGGGGCAGTACCCCTGTTGTCCTTCCAACTGTTGTTGCACCATCTTTTCATTTTCTTTTTCATGTCCTCTGATAGGATAGTACCAATCCCCCACTAACACTCCTTCACCACCTTTAAATCCTGTCCTTATCTCTGTCACATAATTCAGAATTCTCTATCCTTTATTCTCCACTACTTGTTGTTCCAACTTTATGCTTTTCCTAGTCTGACCTGTATCTAATTCTCTGATTCTTCCTATGAGGGGAGATTCATTTCCCTTGCAAGGCAATGGTATCAACTCAAACCTTTTTCCATTACTCCACACTTGGTAGATGTTAGTGAAGAAATCATGTAACACTTTCCTAGAAACTTGCCAAGATCTTCCTAGGATAACATGTGCATAATTCATTTTTACAACATCACATAGAATCTAATCAGAGTACCCACCTATTGAGAAATTTAACATGGTCTGATAATGCACTATGAAATTTTGATTTTCCTCCACCCATGTAGCATAATAAGGCCTAGGATGGTGTTGAATAGGCAGTTTCAAAGCATTGACAACATCCCATGATATTAGATTGCTGCAAGTACCTGAATCTATGACTAATTTATAAACTTCACCTTGTATTAAACAATTAGTCCTGAAAATACTTACTTGTGGTGTCCATTCCTCACCTCTCCTAAACATCTTTCAATTGCATATAATAACTAATTTATGTGCTTTTTCATGACTATGTTTGACTCATATAATTGTGATCTCTCTAGCTTGGCACGATTTATGGATTACTATGCATGCAATAGAAGTCAAGATGACATTATTTGAATCCATGCGGATGGTTTGGCATTTATGCACATAGAGGAAAAGTGGCAACACTTCAAAGAAGAACCTCATAATCTCAGGCTTTCATTGGCAGCGGATGGTGTCAATCCATTTGGAGTTATGAGATCTGTTTTCTCGGTGTGGCCTATTTTTGTGCAAGGTTCTAATAATGAAATCAGTGCGCAAGGTTCTAATAATGATGCATCTGAGCCACAGGTAAATAAGCTAAATGAAATTTATTTCAAATTGAATACTTTACCAATTAGTCTATTTGATGTTAAGTTCCAATATAAAGTGATTATATCTATTTTAAGCAAGCAATGATAACAATGCGTAGGATATTGGAATGTAGCTTGACAATCCTTCTACACAATCTATGCATGATGAAGGTTCACATGATGTGCATCCTAGTGGCGGAGGTATACATTTTCTATTAAATTTTTTATATGTAATTGCAATTGGTGTCTGGATTAACGTAAAATTTTGTATAGCAGCTGTAGAAAATCGAGGGGTCAGTGTTCATGAGCATGTTGAGGTTGAGTCCAGACAAAATGATGTGGCCAGATCAGGTAAAGAGTGCCACAGTTATGTTCTTTAAAATAATTAAATACTTGTAACAATTATAATAAAATATTTTTAATTTAACTCTTTTATTTGTTATTGCAGAGGACCCCCTTTGTAGCAGCATAGGAATTTGAGATCATCAAGAATAGAAAACAAAACAACTGATGAGGGGGGAATTGATGATAACACTGATGCTCCTCTTAGAGCTTACATAGAAAAAAAAATTAGAAAGAAAAAAAAGAAATGATTGTCATCTACATACCTTAATTGATAATGACTGAATTTTATGTCTCAATGAATTTAATTATGTGCTAATGAATGTTCATGAATTATGTGTTAATGCAGAATATTGATGAATGTTGCATGTTAATGAATCTAATGTGTTAATGAATGTTATCATGTGATATCGATAGAATGTTATCATGTGATATTGATTGAATGTTACATTTTATTAATGGTTGAAAGAATGAATGAATGTTAGATGTTAATGGGGAATGTAGAGTGATGTTAGGGGGAGGGGGGATGGGGCCAAATGAGCTTCCACCTTCATGTGGTTGGCCCTGTTTAGTAGAGAATATTAAACTATTCTCGAAACAAAGTGAAGCTCAATAAGATACTAAATATTTCTCTATTTTGTCAAATTTATACTTTTCAAAGTCTTTTGAAGATTTGTATCTGATAGTACTCTAATACCCTGTGATTACTCTAAGGTTCTTGGTACATCTTCTTGTAGGTAATTCTTCATAGACTCAGAGTAGAGTTTGAGGTAGAGGAACGGAGGGAAAAATCTTTTTTCAGGTAATTCTTCATAGACTCTTCATCATTATTGTATGTAAGGAAACCCAACACATTCATTTCCTTCATCTTTACCACATTTGTACCCTCCATTTGAATGGATTCAGTCCAATATCGAGAGGAAATGGTGAAATAACCATCATAACAATAGTAATATAGAGCAAGTTTAATTGGTCTTTTCATATGTCTATCTTGTGCATTTAGAGATCATCGCATGTCATGAGGCCATATTTCTTTGAACAATTCAATCAAACAGTTCACACGCAGTGTCTATGGTTCTACATTCCTTTATAGAAATTCTGTCAGAGTTCACGAGCTAAGCCTAGGGTTCCACATTCCACTGCATACAAATCTGCCAGAGCATTTCCAATTTCTAAGTATACTTCACTTACAACCTTAAAATAAATATACCCATCGTATTTACAGTCATATTTCAAGATGAGAGCCTCCAATATAACACTCTTTCATTATCCCAAAAAAATTGAAAGATTTGCCACCTTAACAATGAATTAACATAGACAACTAGACTATAACAAGATTTGCGTGGATTTTCTTGCTAGCAATTAGATTGTAATGAGCATTTGCTAGGGTTTCTTTTAAATATTTAGTTGGGCTTTCTACTATTTTTTTGTCTTCAAATCTTTTTGCTTATTAGTTTTTCCATTATGAACCAAAGTTGGAGAGGATTATTCTCCTCTTTGTGGTTCCATTATAGATTTTTTGGATAGATTAGGTGCATCCTTGGAGGAGAAGAAAGGTGATGTCTCCATAGTGGCAATAAGGAAGAAAAATGACCAAATGATAAAGGGAACACATACATGTGTGCCAACCATGGAGGAATCTCTAATTATCAATCTTGATTTTTTGGAATTTAGGAAAATTGTGTCTTTGCATAGCAAGAGTTTGATTTGTAGAGGTCTAAACTCCCCTTGAAGATCTATATTATTGGGTAAGAAAAAATTGGAAAAATAAAGGAGAATAGGAGATTCATAAAGGATAGTTCATTGCAACTTTTTCTAATGAATATAGTTGTGATTGATTTCGAGTGAAGGTCCTTATTTCTTAAGAATGAAGGAATCTCTATGAAGCACTAGCATATTAGTATCTATTCCTCAAAATAAATCCCATCTATGATATTGGCTTGGATACATTTCTATGCTCTCCCTCCAAAATTTTGGCCCCCTTATGTTTTTGAGATGATTGAAAACTCGTTGAAAGTGTTGATGTCTCTAGACCCTTTCATGGGAAAGATCACCTAGTTTATGCCAAGACCTATGTAGAGATATATCTCATCTCTCCCTTCCCTTAAAGTCTTACTCTTGAGAGTATTCAAACCCTAGATCATGAAAGGCTTTTGGATTCACATGTAGAGGGTTTCATGACTATGGTCATCATAATATAGAATGTTAAACAACTGAGAAGCTTAATCACCTAGTTGTACTAAGAAAATATTTATAAATTAGTCAGTAATCACTAAGAAATATAACCAATAAGTAAAAATATATAAATAAATGTTTCATGAACTAATATTTTCTCATCTTTATTTTGAAATTGCAAGGGAAAAAAATCAATTAATTGGGTAGTGACATGATTCAGAAAGCTTTATGCAGCTGAAAAGAGCACGATGAATTAGGTGCAAACATGTTTATAACACATATAATATTATTGTTTATGTCTCAAAATCTCTGAAGGGCATGATTCCCTAAAGTCAATAAATTATGGCATATCCACCATCTTCAAAATGTGACATGGGATATTTGAAGAAAGTGTATGCACACGTGTCATCTAGTAATTCTACTATTCGATGGTCTGATTCCAACAATCCATGACATCATGTGCACATGAGATTTACAAGTCTTTTATGGCTCCTTCACTTCTTGATAGACAGCTAAAAAGTCATGATCACCAAGCCCCATGCTTCTGGCCTTCTTGAAAACCTTAAGAATTTTAAAAACCAGACAATTGAGATTAAACCATAGGCTAGAACTCCTTACCCAATATATATATATATATATATATATATATATATATATATATATATATATATATATATATATATATATATATATATATATATATATATATATATATATATATATATATATATATATATATATATATATATATATATATATATATATATATATATTGTAAAAGTGATTTGAGCCAATTGCTAGCATATCTTTTAAATTCATTCTGGTAGACAAAGAGAGAAAGATAAACTTAAGATACCTCATTGGTTGTAGCAGCTACAGGCATAGATACTCCAGCGTCATCTCCAAGAGCAAGTGCTAAATGCATATCCTTTTGTTGATGTTTCAATGGAAATGCTGGGGGGAACTTTTGTTGAATCATAGCTGGCCCTTTCAACTTAAACATAGGATTGCTGATTGCACCTAATTCCTATCATAAATCATTGTATTAGCAAAGATGGCACTGGTTTGTTGTCCTAAACCATTTTCCTCTTTGCAATGTCCTTAGCATTGCATGTTATGACCTACCTATTTGTTGTAATAGAACTTAAAAGTATGCTCAAAAGTACCAAAATAAAAGATAGGGTTCCCTACAAAAGCATGCATAAAGAAGCCTACCAAGACATCTAACAGCATTTGTTGACTTAATCCACTCTTATTAGTTAGAACGAGGCCTTCAGAGAATGCATTTTCCATGCTGTAGTGACAACCGAGGCATGTCAAATATTGAAGAAGTTTGATATAAAATTTCAGGTCATAAAAAATTTAGCATTAAATAATAGTCTTATATGAATAACACGGAGTTTATAAGAATCTGCACATAAAATAAAGCATTTTCTCTTAAAACCTGTAGTCTTCCTCAGGCATAAGAGTTGAAATTGTGTACAAACTTCCTCAACCATATTGCCATACAGAAAATAAAAATTGATATCTTTGACCAAGCACGCTCCTTGTATATATGTGAAAATTTTGCTGCTTGATTTGTCATTGATGTGTGATTACCATTGCTAGAAATTTTAAGTAAACATACCAATAATAATTACAATTATCACAAGGAAAATCTTTTGATTTATGATTCTTATATTAATGAGAATTTACATTAATTCTTTTGTCTAATGATTGTCAGACCATAAATCTACTAAATATTGAAATGGAATATCAATTGATTTGACTGTGGCTAAAGGAGTTCACTCTTAAAAATGTGGTTTTTACCATGAACATACACTTCACAGTTATAATTTAGAACACTACATCATTTTGCAAGTTGTGATACAAGTGGATCATGTTTGTCATGATAAATCATGTCAATTTCTATGGACACAAAATGTTTAGACAGTTTCTAAGCACAAAAAGGTTAGACAATAAAATCATATGATAGTGATACCTCATCATCAAACAGGTTAGAGATAGGTGACAACTAGTCATTCTTATGGATGGTAAGATTGATGATTTCCTCAAAGATATGTATCAAGTTTCAGCAATTGTGACTCTGACCTCCATAATTACAACAGGGTCACTTTATTGGCGACGCCCAAATGCCATCGCAGTTGCTTGGGTTTTCATCACCATTGCGACACATACACATAGAATTATGATGGATTTGTTGTATTGGCAATACCCAAATACCGTTACAATTTTGGTGGGTGTTCGTCACACTTACAATGGTTATCGCATGATCGCATGTGGGTTCTTGAGTACATGCGACCATGCGACAAGCCTCAAGCCGTCATAGTTGCGGCGGTGTTCATCGCACTTGCGACGGTTATCGCATGATCGCATGCGGCTTCTCAAGCACATGTGACCATGCGACAAGCCGTCGCAGTTGTGCAGTTGTTCGTCGCCATTACGACACTAATATAAGGAATTGTAACGGGGTTGATGTCAGATTGAAGGGGCTTCATAGCAATGGATTGAAGTCATAATTGCGACGGAAAAGGAAAGATGTCATATTTTGTGACTAAAAAATAGCGACGTCTATTACTGTCACAATTGCAACACATGGCTATCACAATTGTGACACATAGCCATCGCAAATCGATGCCAAATTTATTAGTGGATGGTAATAAAACACTACTTGAGAATACCAAATCTGGTCTTGTTCATTTAGCTCCTAACCTCTTTATTGTTACAGCTTTGTGTGATTAGGGCAATTTCTATTTGGTTTGATGGTAATAAAATGCTGTTTGAGAATACCAAATCCGGTCTTGTTTATTTATAGCTCCTGACCTCTTTATGAAAATGTTGGAATCTAGATTTGTTCCTAATGAAATAACTTATGGGTTACTTGTTGATGGTCTATGCACAGTAGGTGGACCAGATGATGCTTATAAACTACTCGTAAACCACTTAAAGTGTCACTGTAATCTAGTACCTAGTAAGCCTGATTCAAATGACATAAAAAACACAAGTTCTAGCATTATGCTAGATAGCACAAAGAAAGGCTTTTCTATTAAGTCTATACTAAACGATAGCACATTGCGGAGACTGTTTAAAAGGGTACACATTGCTAATAAGGAAAAATAAGCTCCATGAAACTACTATTCCAGCTCAAAGTTTTGAAACTATGTTGTTATGTTGTGTCTCAAAATCGAAAACAGGGGAACAAGATTTAGTGCGAAAACATCATTAACCAAATCCACTGGTGAACTCACAGTGAAGAACATAGTGGAAGACCAAACCGTATAGTGGAGGAAAAATAGTAAATCATATATTTGGAACTTGAAAATACCCACTGATTGGGGAAAATTCATTTGGAGAACTACTTGGTCTACATCTGAAAGTGTAGAACTCTTTTTGCAAATAGTAAAACAAAGTTGAAGTAATAACTACTTATGCTTGTGAAGGAAGCAGTATTGACTATTTGATGATGCTTTGATTAAAGAGGTGTTGACCGATACCACAGTCTGCTATAAACTAATCTATGGGTACCTAGAAAATAAGGACTTTCCTTGGAAGTTTTTTTTGTAATTCCATTTAGGAAATTGATGTTTAAAAAAACCATCTTGTGCCTAAAAGTAATCAGTTATTGGCAGATTTAGTGGGCACCATTGTTTTAAGACATTGTCAGATTGTTGTGACTGGGCTTAACCCTTTGTTGGGATGGTGAGACAAAGGAAATGGATGCTACAATATTTTTAAAAGCTATCTTAATCACATTTTCTTAATTAAATATTCTAGATAATCCTTTTCATGTAGCATTCATAACCAGACAAGAAGAATGAACTAAAAACAAGAAACAAATTTAAACCAATACAAACAGGGCTCTTTTTGTTTCTCCAACCCATACTTGTTCAGATTTGAGGATACAAAATTGGAAAAGCCATAATATTTATAAACCAATTAAGGAAAGTAAACATTTTTGTGCTTTATGTGATGGATGAATGCATATCTTTGTGATTATGTCCACATTTCCTTCCTCATATCATTTTGTTTGTCCACATTTTAGGCCATTGATGGATCCTATTAAGAATATTGATGTTCTACGAAGGGTAGTTGTGGAGACCACATATTCTCATCTTCTCATAGATCTTATTGCTTGTGTTACCATAGCCATAGTAGTGGTGGCTCGAGAAGGCAATGCACAAATGGGTAAACGAAAAAGAAAAGGAAATGATTTTTTTAGAATGGTTATTCATTCCAACGATGTGGATTGTCATGATCATATTCGCATGAGTAGGGGAGCCTTCTTTTGTCTAGCTACTATCCTAAGGCTGCAAGGAACCTTGACAGATATGATACACTTGATGTTAGAAGAACAACTTGTGATGTTCCTCCACACCGTTGGCCACAATATGAGGAACCGCAAGATTGCCCACAACTTTGGGCACTCAGGAGAGACAATCACCCAATACTTCCACAAGGTGTTGAGGGCTATCTTAGGACTCCACAAGGATTGCTTTCTACCACCTAGTCCAAACACTCCTCCTGAAATTAGTGGGAACGAACATTTTGATCCATTCTTCAAGGTAATTGTTGTGTTGTTACAAATTTCTTGTATGGATTTTTATCCTTATCATATTATTGGTTGATCGTAGAATTGATGATTGTATCATATTATATAGGATTGTGTTGGAGCTATCGATGGAACCCATATACCAGTCACCATCGATGTCAACATGCAGGGTAAATATCATGATACAAAAGGCAACCTGTCACAAAATGTTATGGGTGTGTGTTCCTTTGATCATAAGTTTCAGTACTGCCTTGTTGGTTGGGAAGGGTCTGCCACAGATAGTCATGTTCTAGCTTCAACTCTGTCAAGAGCAGATCCTCTTGTTGTTCCCCCCGGTAAGCCAAATCATAGTTTAATATACTCAAGGGTACAATCAATGTTTCACGTTTTAATAATATACTTTATTTATGTAGGAAAATATTTTCTAGTGGATGTTGGATATCCCAATGCACCTAGATTTCTTTCTCCTTATCGGTGTACATGCTACCACCTGAAGGATTTTTCAAGAGAGAATCCAATAAACTCTCGAGAAGAGTTATTCAACCATCGACACTCCTCTCTTAAAAACTCAGTAGAGTGTACATTTGGTATTCTCAAGCAGTGTTTTCCAATCCTGAGGCATGCCACAGCTTATCCTATCATGAAAAAAGCCCATATTGTATTAGCATGTTGCATACTACACAACTACATTACATTAGAGGATGACATTCCATCAGAAATTGTCAGTGAAGAGGAAGATGATCATGTTGGGGTAGATGTACCAATGCTGGAGACATATGGGTTGTCTCAGCATGATAGAGACCAGTGGGCACAATTTTGAGATGATATAGCAAGTAGAATGTGGGAAGAGTATAGATCCCGAGAATAGTTGTTCTTGTATGACTCAATACTACATGATGGTTTCCTTTTTCTTCTCTTTTTATCTACAAGTATTGGACTTGTATGGCTCAATGTGTTTTATTTGAGTAAATTGATGTATGAAGATACTTTGATATACATGATGGTTTCCTTTTTCTTCTCTTTCTATCTGCAAGTATTGGACTTGTATGGCTCAATGTGTTCTATATGAGTAAACTAATGTATGAAGATACTTTGATATACATGATGGTTTCCTTTTTCTTCTCTTTCTATCTGCAAGTATTGGACTTGTATGGGTCAATGTGTTTTATTTGAGTAAATTGATGTATGAAGATGATTTGATACCATTAACAACAATTTGTATACACAGCATGAAATTCATAGAATTATTGCTGAACATGGATGATATTGGTAACATGAGCTAGATATCTCCTTCCTCGAAGAAGATAATGTGGACAAAAGAAATGGAATGCAAGTTTCTAGACTTTCTCCTCGAGCAAGTACAACTAGGCAAAAAATGTGATAGAGGCTTCAAAAAACAAGCACGGTCCGCAACTGAGAGGCGGTTCAACGCTGATATGAACCTCCATCTATCCAAGGACAACTTCAAAAATAAGTTGAAAACTTGGAAGCTTGCCTATAGAGTGATGAAAGAGCTCAGGAATACAGGTGTTTTTGCATGGAATGAGGCAATTGACTGCATGGATGTTGAGGATAGCGTGTGGGAGGAGCTTCTGAAGGTAGGGTGATCTCTCTACTATTTTGATGGAAATAATATTGCCTTCTTTTATTTAGGGTGATCTCTCTACTATTTTGATGGTGATCTCTCTACAAAGAACCTAATCCATTTATTTATGCCAACATGTAGAGAAGCGAGTTCAAAAATGCCAAAGTGTATAAGAGGCAGCCCTTTGTGTACTTCAATGAATTGGTTGCAATTGTGGGTAATGACATTGCTGAAGGTAATGTAGCTACCATGGCCCTTGAGACTGAAGAAGGGAACCCTTTGGAAGAGCCATTCGCTGTGAATGATGAAGAGGACCTTGGTTTCAATATACATCTTGATAGTGATGTTGATTTGGATGAAGACCCTTATAATTCCAATCAGTCCACTGCAATAGCAAGTACTAGAGGGACTCCTACATCATCAGTCAAAAAGGTGGGAAAGAGGAGGAAGGCAAGTATGGCCGCTTCCTTGGAATCCATGTGTGAAACAATGAAGAAAATAAAAGAGGGCATGAGTAATGTTCACCTTGTCCAAATTGATGAATCTGCTCATGACAATGCTTTGACGAATGCATATAATGCTCTCAAATCCATCCTCAGATTGAGTCAAGGTGTATTCTTGAGGGTATACGAAACCTTCGTGAGTCAACGTGAAAGAACCAAATGGTTCTTATTGATGATTGAGGATGAGAGAGTGGACTGGATTGTAGCCACATATGGTGATTTATAGTTATATTTAAAAGGACATCTAATTCTGTACTGTTGTGTGATTTTAAATGTGTTGGAAGCCTTTAAAAGGCTATAAAACTGACATTATGCTATACTCAATGTTCTTCTAATTTGACATTACTATGGTAACACTTCATCTCACTGTTCATCAATGAAAGCATAGAGTTCTATATGCATAAAATTTTCCATTCATTTATCATACAGATTGTTGTTCCTTTTTGCTCAAACAGAAAATATAATCATATGCCACATGGACATCTATTTGTGAGAATAAGTTAAATACTTTCTAAACTTAGAGGCAATATTGGTTATGGTGTAATCATGATCTTTCTTCCAATGCCTATGCTTGCTTCATCATGATCTTCTAGATAGTTTAGATCTTGTCAAGATTCCCACTACCCACTGCCAATAGCAACTTATGCTTTCAAGCCTTTTTTCAGTGATCTTTGTTTTGCAGTAGATTGATGAGCATGAATTTCTTTATTCATATGAGTGTAGGTAGTAGACTGTGGGACAATGTCACTCATACTACTCTCTCTTAAATATAGTTGTTATTATAGTAGTTTTTGTTGGAATTTTTTTTTAAAAATTTACAATTGATTTTGAATTGTTTCAAAACATTTTTGAATTATTCCAATTTTATTCATTCATTCACGATTGATGTATTCATGCTGCCTCCAGAATAAACATCCAAACCCTTATTTATTAGGAAATCTCTATTCATTTTGAGTCTCAATTCTTGTTCAATGACTACATATTGGATGTCCTTTCTAATCTTGCCATCACACCTATCATGGAAATAACAGTAGAGGGTGGTATCATCTCGCATTGAAAAAGCACTAAAGTTGACCTTGCCAATTCTACATTACTTCAATTAGGCCCATTTGTTTGCGGGAATTGGACCGGAATTTCTTTATTCATATGAGTGTAGGTAGTAGACTGTGGGACAATGTCACTCATACTACTCTCTCTTGCATGTCCTTTTGTTATGGAAATACCTACAATCTAGTATTTACTGAAGTTATACTTGCTCTATGTGTTAGATATGTTTATAGATGTTCTCTCAATTCTGTTCATGTCTTTGTTGTCGTATATAAATGTTAAAATGGTTCATAGTTTGGCTCCTTGTATTGATTCCTTCACAGACATGAAGCCAAAACAATAAATGAAATATAGACTAAATGCCACAGGTCAAAGGAACTTCATGGATCTCTAAAATACAATACATATTTACAAATTTGAAAAACTTTACATTTATCTCTAAAATACAATACTATCTATTTCTCACAAATAGATAGTATTTAACCTATTCTCACAAATAAATGTGGCATGTGGCAAATGAATTACTTGATAAATGGATGAGAAATTGTCTAGAAAGGTCTAGTTAAGACCAATAGACTGTGCCCTCTATTTCAGTGTGATGATTCTGGCTCTTGTTTGTGTTGTTATTGTACCATCTCCTGAAGGGCTCTGAGATAACAAGGGATCTTAACAAAGTTTTAAACAAATCAGTGGTTGTATAACAGTATACACTTGGAACTTTGATGAACCATCTTGGCATATGTGGGTATATTAGAATTACAGATGATTTAAGTTTTTTATTACCATCAACCAAATAGAAATTGCCCTAATCATACAAAGCTATAAAAATTTCAGTATAATGTCATTTGAAGCCTTACTTCCAGGACAAAGGATCTTAACAAAGTTTTAAACAAATCAGTGGCTGTATAATAGTATACACTTGGAACTTTGATGAACCATCTTGGCATATGTGGGTATATTAGAATTATAGATGATTTAAGTTTTTTATTACCATCAACCAAATAGAAATTGCCCTAATCACACAAAGCTATAAAAATTTTAGTATAATGTCATTTGAAGCCTTACTTCCAAGAGAAAGGATCTTAACAAAGTTTTAAACAAATCAGTGGCTATATAACAGTATACACTGGTTATAGTATTTGAAACATCAATCACAAAGTATCGTTTATAGATGAATCAAAAAGAAATGATACTTTGTGATTGATGTTAACAGCCACTGGCATATAGTCCAATCAGTGGATAAACTTAACATCTTGAACATGCAATGCATGTTCAAGATGTTGTTAAGTGCATCCACTGATTGGACTGTATGCCAGTGGCTATATAACAGTATACACTGGTATATCTCCATTACAAAATATAGTTTGTCAGCACTCTTATGATAAATGAAAGTCAAAGATATTTATGTTGGAACACAAGTTGAACCCATCTTTCTTCTTACCATGCATTTTTTTTGTGATTCGTGAAGTAAAATTTACATAAAAAATGTATAATCAATTGTAAAAACTTGCTCTCTCAATGGCTAAACCAACATAGTATAAAGCAGAAGACCCCAAAAGTTCTCTTTCAATCAAAGTTCAACCATTTTTCTTTCACACAAGGCAATGCATCTTTAGAACATCAATCACAAAGTATCATATGCCAGTGGCTGTGAACATCAATCACAAAGTATCCTTTCTTTTTTAGAAGAAATGATACTTTGTGATTGATGTTCTAAAGATGCATACTGGTTTAATGTTTTGGTATTGCAAGATCTTGCCCTCCCTTGACCATTGTTTTCATTTGTTAGTGTTGTTGCTTTTATGCCTTGCTTTCAAAGTTACTGGATATGGTATTTTTGCATATTGGTGCATATTGGTTTAATGTTTTGGTATTGCAAGATCTTGCCCTCCCTTGACCATTGATTTCATTTCTTAGTATTGTTGCTTTTATGTCTTGCTTTCAAAGTTACTGGATATGGTATTTTTGCATATTGGTGCATATTGGTTTAATGTTTTCGTATTGCAAGATCTTGTCCTCCCTTGACCATTGATTTCATTTGTTAGTGTTGTTGCTTTTAACATATTTAAGTGGAATACATAAGGAGTACCACATGATGAATGCTTCATTTAATGCATTGTTAAGGTGTAGTCTCATAACTATCCATTTCTAGTTCTTCAGACATGATTTTATAAATGTGTTTTGGTAGACGACTATTTTGGTAGTCTCATAACTATGCCGCCAATTCTAGTCCAATTTCTGCAAACAAACGGGGCCTAACCTTCTTGTTATTATTGTTGCATTACAAAATTATGTTAAATAATTCTACTTTGTTCAATGCTCTATTTCATCTTCAATTTCTTTTCATTTTTCATTCATTTTTAAAAACCACATGATAGGTACAGAAACAGAAATGGATAGTTATGAGACTACACATATGATGATAAAGTGAGACTACACATATGCTAACATTAAATATGTTTGAAATAGCTTCTGGATTCTATTTTTTAGATATTTTTGGCATCAACATTTATGAAAGAACTCTGTGATCCTTCGTCAAGATGGAAGAGAGAAAAATGATTGAAAGAAAAGTCCATCATTTTGGTCTGTTGCAATCATTTTGGTCTCTTTCATCCTGATGATGGATCACAGAGCATGATCCAAAACTATCTACACAATCGAATCCAAAAGCTATTTGAAACATTGATGCCAAAAATCCACATATGATGAAAAAAATGAGCTATCTGATGATTGTTTACTATTCACATTTGTAAACGATCAATATTTCTGATGGT
The DNA here is from genome assembly GCA_027943335.1 of Chamaecyparis obtusa. NCBI lineage: Eukaryota > Viridiplantae > Streptophyta > Pinopsida > Cupressales > Cupressaceae > Chamaecyparis > Chamaecyparis obtusa. The sequence goes on along the minus strand of BSBK01008402.1, from coordinate 67,744 downwards.
ACTCCTTGGTGTATTCCATTTAAAAATAAAAAAGTTTTAGTTTTTCTATCATGTATACTTTGTAGATGCACGATTGACCATCTAACAATACAGAAAGTAATGGGAAGAATGAGCGGGATATGAGATGGTTGCTCATCAAATGTGGGGCATAAGGGCATAGAGCGTGGATTTCCTTGCATTTTCTTATTTAAGGGTGTGTTTTCACACCACCATTCAGTTCATGGATATTGTTCTTCCCCAAAAATTCTATCTGATGCTATAGTTGTCATTATATTTTTTCTATAAATTTGTAATATCAACATAAATGAAACTTTTTCAATTTGTACTCATAGAATATAGTCATGCTGTTATATATGAATGAACAAAAATAGTATGAATGAAAAAAAATTTGCTTGATATAGTGCTGATGGCTATGATCAATGTCCCTATGTGTGAGTGTGGTGATGGATCGCGCTACGTGTTGAGGACGTCACACAGGCAAGATAATCCAGATCGTAAATTTTGGAGTTGCAAAAATAAGAAAAAGGTTGTTAATTGCACAATATTTAAATGTTTACAAAGAATAAATATTATTCATTATAGTGAGACTAACTTAGATTTGTATTGTAGGATGGCGGTGGATGTCAGTACTTTCGGTGGGCCAATGACACCTCGTCGCTATCTACATCATCTGCACATTCTCCACATATACTTGTTGTGGAGGATGAGTGCAAGTCTTGCAAAGCACGTGAAAAAGCTATTGCAAAAGTGGAGGCTACGTATAAAGCCAAAGTCATGTTTTTACAATGTTTACTTTGTGCAACAATCTTACTATTTACTTCGGTCATTTGTTGGGTCATTATGCAGAAATAGATATATATGTGGACTAGATGACTTATTTATATTTTGATGTGATATCGAGCAATGCTATAGTTACTTTCTTGTTATAATATTGTTTATGATATTGTATAAAATTACTAAAAAAATGTTAAGTTTACTGTTCACAATATTGAAAAAAAAATATTAAATTTTGTTTATGATTTTCTATAAAAAAATATAAATTGATAAAAAAAAACCTACAAATAAAAAATGGACAACAAAAATAAAATATAAATTAAAACATTATATAATAATTATAAAAACTTAAATTTTCTTGTCAAATTCTAATTCCAATTGAAAATGTAGAACCAAATAGAGAAAATGGATAATGTAATTCCAATTCTAATTTGAAATTGCAAACCAAACACAAAAATATGAATTTCTCACTTCCAATTCCAATTTCGAAAATGGCAACCAAACACAAAATATGGATTGTCTCAACCATCTTCCAGGTGAACCAAACAGTCCAAACTATATTCCGAATACACAAAACCGGAATTTCAAAACCTAATTTTGAGATTATCAGATTTTGTCTCAAATTTCAATTCCCGCAAACAAATGAGGCCTAATAGTTATAGATATCAGTGATAATTTGAATTGACGATACAGAACTATTAGACAACTTGTAATAAGTATTAACTCGCAATTAAATAATATGACAGCATAATTAATATGAACAATTATGGTAACATTAAAAATGGTAGATAGCAGTGGCAATCTGATTTGACGATCCAGAAAAGTACCCTCCAACAATAAATAACTTGTGATAAATATTATGTGGTGTTTAAGTAAAATGGTACATAATTCGTATGAACAATAATGAAAGCATTAATGAAGAGTAGATATTAGTGATAGGTACCTTTTGTATGCACCCAAAAATGGTCGCCTAGACTTTGGGCCCCATTTATTCAATTTATCAACCCTGAATCAGTTTTATCAAAAATTAATATTTTCAACAATATCAATTTCCTTGATCAAATCCTAATTTCATCATTTTTTATTATTTTCCCTGGGCTAACCATTTTATCCTAAGTCTTTATTTACTTAAAAGGAATATTTCCTCCCCTTTTAATTAAATAAAAAGCCCCACCTTTTCCTCTTATCCTATGTTGCACAAATAAAGCATTATTCTTATTTTATAAAAAGGGAAAAAACACTTTTTGTCTCATATGGACATAAAGTCAACTCCTATTTTCCTATTGAAGGATACTTGTGCACATGGATTGCTCCTCTTTCAAGCTCCACCACTGATTAAGACTTTTGCCTCTTAATCTCCATGGTCCATTCCTTTGCATTTCTTATAAAAGGAGAGCTCTCTCCTTCATTTGCATATCCATCTCTTTCATGCTATTGTTATGCTGCAGGTTTTCTAGGTCATTTGGAGCTTTCTTTGAAGACACTTTTACATCCAAGCTTTGAAGATCTTTGTTGCATTCCATCTAGTTCATATTTGCTTTCATAGTTGCATGATAATGGCATTCTTAGTGTAGATTTCCTTTTATGCAATAGATTAATCTCACATAGTCTAAATAGGAAGGATTTGTAACACTTGTTCTTTCCATTTCATAGCTTAGTTGCATTGCCTTTTCATTTCCATAGACTAGTTTGCATTGCATTTTCATAGTGATTCTTGAGGATATTGGCACTCTTGCCCTTGTCCTCACTTGAATCTCTCACTATGTGGTTGACTAGCAAGGTCACAAGCTTGTAGCTCTAGTTGAGAGCAAATACATCATAGCTCTTGCAACTCCATGCATAGAGAGCTATGAGCCGCTTTGTGAGGCTTCATTCTTGAGCAACCTTGCATGTAATGGTTCATAGAAGTGCACCATTTTAGTGTGTACACCTTTCACCTTGTAATAAGTATTAACTCGTGTTTAACTAATATGATAGCATAAGAGATATACAACATTGGCCGAAAAATTGCACCCGGGTAGCCAGTGCCTATCAACTACATACATACATGGCCATAGGCTATGATGTGAAAGCCACAACCCGTTCGTACTCCTGCATTTTGTCATCTCGTGGAGAAGACAGGAATATTGTGCTGTTTGAAAAATATCATTTTTTTTAATTTAATTGTTTTTACACTTGTTATTTTACAATTCCAAACTTCTCACCATTACATTAGATTTACACTTACTAAAATTTGTTTTGAATTTTAAAAAAAAATTATTCAAATTTTATTATCTTTAAGTTCTTGTTAATTATATATTAACTTTTTATTAATATTATATGCTTTATTTTTTTATTTTAATAATATTTATAACATATGATATATAATTTTATTAGTTTTAAAATATATATTATATAAAATATTAAAAAATCTATAATTCAACTTTTAAAAACATATAGTAAATTTTTAATGAATATAATTAGTTTAAAATTTATATATTTAATATTTTTTATAATAGATATATATTTTTTATTTTTTTGTGTGCATTAAATCATGTAACACCTAATACATTGAACACACAATTGAAATATACATATGCATAATCAAATGACCAATGCTATATCATTAATTTTTATTTTTTAAATTATAATTAATTAAAATTATAATTATATCAAATAATTTTTTATAAAATGAAAAACATACGCATCACCAAATTAATAATAATATTTAAACTTTATGTTAATCATCTAATAGATAAATTTTAGCTTAAATTTCAGTGGCAATCTGATTTGATGATCCAGAAAAGTACCCTCCTTTAAATTATATATTATTTTTTAATTTAAGATTTATATTTATTTTATAATTATAAATTGAATAAATGGGGCCCAAAGTCTAGGTGACCATTTTTGGATGCATACATTTGCCCCTCTTTGACTAATGTGTGATCGATTTGGGAACACATGCAGTCAAAGAAGAATTGAAATGTGAGATCGATCTGGGATCACAAAACAACTCAAATATGAGGTCGATTCGAGATCATATCTGGACAAAGCATGAACAAAGGCCTTTGAACATGAGGTCGATTTGGGATCACATTCAAAGTAGGAGATAAGAATCTCAAATTTGAGCAAAAGCTCACAAAAGATGTTTGAATCAAGAAAATCAAGGAATCGGGGATGAGACTCCCATAAATACTGCCCCCTCGAAATCGAAATCGAAATCAGGTAGAGGAGAGACAGTGAATTGATAAAGATTTGAGCAAATTATAATAAAATCACAATCGAAGGTAAGGGTCAATAGGTTAACCATTAGGGAATGAAACATGCCCCAGTGAGGAAGTAGAAGAATAGAAATAGAGTGAATGAAAGACTAGAAAATTGAAAGACGTGGACGGAAGAAATTCCACCAAAGATCAAAGAATGATGCCTTAAAAGGTCAATCAACTGCATAGAAGGAAAATTTGAAAACATGACTCAGATTTTGATTTCGAGTCCGAAAATAGATAGAAAATGATGTGATATGAAAGACCAGAAATAAAAGATATGATCAAGAAGAATCAGAAAATGAGCACAGTTGACCAACTAGTCTGTAGTTAATAATAAATTATATATTATTTTTTAATTTAAGATTTATATTTATTTTATAATTATATTAAAAATATATAATAAAAATTTTAATATTATTTTTTATTTTTAAATATATATATATATATATATATATATATATATATATATATATATATATATATATATATATATATATATATATATATATATTTTTAATAAATATAATTGTTCTTAATATTATATATTTAACAATTTTAATAATAGATTTTTATATAAAGATCATAAGAAATGATTGATGAAGACATCAAATCCAAAATTAAAGACATTTGATTTAGTTTTTTTAATTAATTTTAATTTAATTTTTAAATTATTTTTACATTCAATAAATAATTAATTAATATATTAATATATTTTAATTTTTTTTTAATTAAAATTATTATTAAATTTAACATATAATATGCGATTTAGTGATTTTCAAGAAATATGAAAATTTTATAATGATATTATTTAATTATGAAAATAGACATATATAGATAAAGTTATTAAATTGTTCATATTATATATAATTAATTATTTTTAATATGTATATAATTAAAAAAAGTGAAGAATATATGTTATCGTTATGTGTTGATCTTAACCCATGGTCAACATTTAAGAATGTGAAAAATTTAGTAGATTATGGATTTAAAACATAGACATCAATTAATATTGTAATTTCGAATTAGGCAGCTATTATATGTGTGAAAAATTCCAACTCGTCTTTTTCTAATCTTAGTTTAGATTTTTTTAGAATTTTTTTTATTTGATTATTTGTATTGAGCAATTCAACTTAATACTATCTTGATTTATTATTTAAATATAAATTATATTTAATTTCAATTAACAAGCATATCACATTAAAATTATGTCTTCACAATAATGATTTATTTTTACCATTCTTATGTAGTGCAAAAGTTTTAAAATATTGTTATTCTCTTTTCTTTTCTTTTTTCATTACTAATATTTTTTTTCAATTTAATATCTCCAAGAATACAAATTATATACTTCTATTTTATTAAACTAGATTTTCTTTATCACTATATTATATCAAATAAATTTAATAAAAAATATTTGTAATTATATTAATAAAAAATTATATTTTATACATCTTAAATAAATTGATTATAAATTATATAAAAAATTAAAAAATTTAAACATATAAATATATTAAAAAATTAAATTCTATTAATTTATTATTGTTATTGAGCTAAACAAAATTTAAAAACTTGTCTAAAATTGAAAAAATATTCTCCCCTCATATTTACCATTCATAAAATTTAATATTAAACATAGCCAACTGAAAGTTTAAATTTTTATAATTAAATTTATAAATATAATTAAAAATTTTAATATATAAATATAATTAAATTAAATATATAAATATAATTAAAAAGTTAAATTTTATTAATATATTAATTAATTATTTAATTGAGTGTAAAAATTATTTAAAAATTATATTAAAGTTAATACAAAAACTAAATCAAATGTCTTTAATTTTGGATTTGATGTCTCTATCAATCATTTCTTATGATCTTTATATAAAAATCTATTATTAAAATTGTTAAATATATAATATTAAGAACAGTTATATTTATTAAAAACTTATATTTATATATGTATTTTTAAAAATAAAAAATAATATTAAAATTTTTATTATATATTTTTAACATAATTATAAAATAAATATAAATTTTAAATAAAAAAATAATATATAATTTATTATTAACTTTTGTAAATATATGTTGAACTTTTAAAATATTTATTTATTATTTTACTGTAAATAATAAATTTAAAAAAATTGAAAAAAAAATATTTTAAAAACTTAAAAAATACAGTCTCGTGCGCAAAAGTAGGAATTGCGCTAAGTGTAAAATGTTTAAAGTAAAAAATTATTTTAAAAATATTGATACTATTAAACTGTGCAATGGTACTATTAAACTGTAAAATGGTACAACGATACAGACTTGCACACCGTAAGGAAGTCAGATGCGGCTATCCTCCTGAAAGAATGCACCATCGTACAGAAATTGGACATTGTCACATACATAGGGACATACATAGAACCCATATAAATCCATGTTATCCCCGACAAGAAAGGACAGAGGTCTGCTTAGTTTTTCACCATTTTCGAGTGATGATGAGACGTGCAGTAAAGTACGTGAAAGGTGAATTAGACCGGAAAAAATGAAACCGTTCAGTCCAATACACTGAAAAATCAAACTGCATAAGGAGACAGTAACTGTGCGAAGGAGACTGTGAAGAAAGGACATAAAAGAGACAGTTAAGTGTGGTGTAAAATGTTAGGGAGGGGTTACTGTGTCTGCTAGCAGTGAGAGGACAATGTTAGCGACTGTTGCATTTACAGTCAAGTGTGGCATAAAATGTTAGGGAGGGGTTATTGTGTCTGCTAGCGGTGATAGGACAATGTTAGCGACTGTTGCATTTACAGTCAAGTGTGGCTTAAAATGTTAGGGTTTAATGCGTTTACTAGCGGTGATAGGACAATGTTAGTGATAGTTGCATTTACATTCAAGTGTGGCTTAAAATGTTAGGATTTACTGCTTCTGCTAGCGGTGAGAGGACAATGTTAGCGACTGCTGCATTTAGAGTTAAGTGTGGCATAAAATGTTAGGGGTTACTGCATCTGCTAGCGGTGAGAGGACAATGTTAGCGACAGTGGGTATTTACAGTTAATTGTGGCGTAAAATGTTAGGGGTTACTGCGTCTGCTAGCGGATAGAGGACAATGTTAGCGACAGTTGCATTTATAGTTAAGTGTGGCATAAAATGTTAGGGGTTACCGCATCTGCTAGCGGTGATAGGACCGGTTAGTATCAACTTCATTTTATGACGAGAGATAAAGTAAAGTTTCATGGCCTTGATACCATATCGATAGTTGTCGCATGATCTGAAGGCCAGGAAAGATTCCTTGCGATAATACGATAGTCGTTGGATCTTTCTTTCGATGATGATAGCTTAATAAACAGATTAAACAGACTGGCCCCACTTAATTTCCACATCAGCAAATAACTTTGACCAATCAGAAACGCCCATGTGTATACAGCTCGCACCGGTGGTAGCAGGCCCACCGTTTAGAGGTGCATGTGAGTAAAGTCATATCGACGGCTGTCACATGATTAGAAGGCCCCAAAAGATACCTTGCGGTCATACGACAACCGTTAGATCTTTGTAGAGTTGTCAGTCCGGCAGTATCCATAGATACTGGGCCCCTATGCGCTGGCTTGAAAACCCAGATCCACGGTTAACACATGATCGCAAGGACTTAAAAGATACCATACGGACATACGACAACAGTTGATCAACATTAGATTCAGATTTCACATACGATGGTGAAACTATATGAATGAAATCAGGTGTTGAAGACTTAGGAATATTTTTGAAATCTGAAAACACCTGATGTTTTTGAAATCGCACTTGCGCACTTAAGATAGCGATGGTCGAAAACACAAAACACTTTTCCAATTCGGCACCCGCGCACATAACATTTCATCCTACAATTGGGGTCGACCTCACAAAAATGACTTGATGTTTTTTACCGCACACTTGCACACCTAAAATGGAAACTACATAACAGACGATGTTTACAAAATCGCACTTGAGCACTTAAGATAGCGATGGTCGAAAACACAACATTTTTCTAATTTGGCACTTGCACACATAACATTTCGGCGCTGGCTATCCTCTCGACAAAATGCACCTACAGACAAATTTTTTTTTTCCAGATTTAGGAAAACACAATGATTTGTTTTCAAATTTTTTTTGGTGTTTTCGATTCAGAATCTACAGATCATGAAGAACAAAGCCTGAAAATTTCATAAAAATCCATTGTGTTTTCGGATTTTTCACATTTGTATGACGGTGCATTTTGTCAGGAGGATAACATTTCAGCCTACAAGTGGGGCCGACTTCACAAAAATTACTTGATGTTTTTGAGCGCACACTTGCGCACCTAAAATGGAAACTACATAACAGATAATGTTTTTGAAATCGCACTTGACCACTTAAGATAGCGATGGTCAAAAACACATAACATTTTTCCAAATTGGCCCCTGCGCACATAACATTTCATCCTACAAGTGGGGCCGACTACACAAAAATTACTTGATGTTTTTGACCACACACCTGCACACCTTAATGGAAACTACATAACAGTTTTGACAATCACGCTTGCGCATGTGTGATTGTGATTGTCAAAAATACATAACATTTTCCAATTTCATACTTGCCGACATAACATTTTATCGTACAAGTGGGAGCGACTTCACAAAAATTACTTGATGGTTTTGACCGTGCACTTGGTTGGAATTAACCTAGAATAGGAAAATGGGAATTGGTGAATTGGTATAAGCTAATTCTAATTTTGGTCCAAAATGAGAATTTAACCAATTTGTCTCTCAAATTGGAATTGGTTGAATGCTAATTTTGGACCAAAATTAGAATTAACTTATACTAGTTGACCAATTCTCATTGTATTATTCCAAGTTTATTCCAGCAACCAAATGATTGGAAAGTACAGGACACTTTCCACAATCCAAATTGCGCAGTTGTGATAGAGATAGTCGAAAACACATAACATTTTCCAATTTCACACCTACGCACAAAAGATTTCATCATACAAGTGGGACCGACTTAAAAAAAATTATTCAATGTTTTTGATCGTGCATTTGTGCACCTATAATGGAAAATACATAACAGTTTCAACAATCGCACTTGTGCACTTATGATAGCAGTTGTCGAAAATGTGTAACACTTTCCAATTTCGCACCTATGCACATAACATCTCATCCTACAAGTGGGACTGGCTTCATAAAAATTACTTGATGGTTTTGATTGTGCACTTTGTTGGAATTAACCTCGGAAAGGAAAACTGGAATTGGTGAATTGGTATAAAAGCTAATTGTAATTTTGGTCCAAAATGAGCATTCAACCAATTTCTCTATGAAACTAGAATTGGTTGAATGCTCATTTTGGACCAAAATTAGAATTAAGTTATACCAATTTACTAATTCTCATTTTCCTATTGCAGGTTTATTGCATTAACCAAATAGTTTCAACAATCGGAATTGTGCACTTGTGATAGCGATTATCCAAAACACATAGCATTTTCAAATTGCACACCCACACACATAACATTTCATTGTACAAGTGGGACCAACTTCATAAAAATTACTTGATGTATTTGATCGTAGACTTGCACAGCCATAATGGAAAATACATAACAGTTTCAACAACGGCACATGTGATAGTGATTGTCGAAAATACACAACATTTTCTAATGTCGCACCTACGGACATAACATTTCATCGTACAAGGGGGACCGACTTCAAAAAAATTACTGGATGTTTTTGATCATGCACTTGCGTACCTCCAATGGAAAATACATAACAGTTTCAACAATCGCACTTGTGCACTTATGATAGCAGTTGTCAAAAATGCGTAACACTTTCCAAATTCGCACTTGTGCACATAACATTTCATCGTACAAGTGGGACCGACTTCACAAAAATTACTTGATGGTTTTGATTGCACACTTCATTGGAATTAACCTCGAAAAGAAAAATGGGAATTGCTGAATTGGTATAAAAGCTACTTCTAAATTTGGTCTAAAATGAGCATTCAACCAATTCCTCTATGAAACTAGAATTGGTTGAATGCTCATTTTGGACCAAAATTAGAATTAAGTTATACCAATTTACTAATTCTCATTTTCCTATTGCAAGTTTATTGCAGCAACCAAACAGTTTCAACAATCACAATTGCGCACTTGTGATAGCAATTGTCCAAAACAAATAGCATTTTCAAATTGCACACCTGCACACATAACATTTCATTGTACAAGTGGGACCGACCTCATAAAAATTACTTGATGTATTTGATCACAGACTTGCGCAGCCACAATGGAAAATACATAACAGTTTCAACAATGGCACATGTGATAGCGATTGTCAAAAATACATAACATTTTCCAATGTCGCACCTGCGGACATAATATTTCATCATACAAGTGGAACCGACTTCACAAAAATTACTTGATGGTTATAATCACGCACTTTTTTGGAACTAACCCGGAATAGGAAAACGGGAAATGGGGAATTACTATAAGCTAATTCTAATTTTGGTCCAAAATGAGCATTCAACCAATTGGTTTCTGAAAGTGGAATTGCTTGAATGGTCATTTTTGACCAAAATTAGAATTAACTTATACCAATTCACGAATGCTCATTGTCTTATTCTAGGTTTATTCGAGCAACCAAATGGTTGGAAAATACATAACACTTTCCAAAATGGCAATTGCACATTTGTTATAGCGATTATCGCAAACACATAACATTTTCCAATTATAGACCTGCGCACAAAACATTTCAGCCTACAAGTCGTACCAACATCAAAAAAATAACTCAATGTTTTTTATCGTGCACTTTTGCACCTAGAATGGAAAATACATAACAGTTACCACAATTGCACTTGCGCACTTGTGATAGCTATTATCAAAAATGCATAACATTTTCCAATTTCGCACCTGCACACATAACATTTCATCCTACAAGTGGGACTGACTTCACAAAAATTACTTGATGGTTTTGATTGTGCACTTTTTCGGAATTAACCTAGAATATGAAAATGGAAAATGGTGAATTGGTATAAAAGCTAATTCTAATTTAGGTCCAAAATAAGCATTCAACCAATTCGTCTCTGAAACTGGAATTGGTTTAATGCTTATATTGGACCAAAATTAGAATTAACTTATACCAATTCACAAATTGTCATTGTCTTATTACAGGTTTATTCCAGCAACAAAAGTGTTGGAAAATATAGAACACTTTCCACAATCGCAATTGCGCAGTTGTGATAACGACTATCGAAAAGACAACATTTTCCCATTTCACACCTGTGCACAAAACATTTAATCCTACAAGTGGGATGGACTTCAAAAAACTTACTCAATGTTTTTTATCATGCACTTGTGCACCTACAATGCAAAATATATAACAATTTCAATAATCGCACTTGCGCAGTTGTGATATGATTATCGAAAATGCATAACATTTTTCAATTTCGCACGTGTGCACATAACATTTCATAGTACAAGTGGGACCGACTTCACAAAAATTACTTGATGAGTGACCCCTCAGGCTGTTTGGTCTCATCAATACATCATTAAAAAAATTAACTGGGTCCAATTGCTAGTTATAAAGACCAGCTTAGCAAAAATGACTCCTTAAATTGGCTTTGGCCCGTAAAAGTTGAAATCTGATTGTTCCTTTTTCTATTTGCTTTGAGAACAGCGGCAAGCGCTTGAGAATACATGAATCTCTTCTGATTGGCATGACTGGTGTACTTTGCCACTTGTAGCTCAGTGTTTCTTTTCTCTCATTTCTGCGGCGATGTGCAGACTCTTTCCATGACTCATTTATGTTGTTTGTATTGGAAATGGCAAGGCTCAAATTGCATTTATGTTCAAAATGTCAATTGTTCAACTGCTTTCCTACACACAGTGTGATCGGAATTGTGCGAATGCACACCTACATTTGAAAATACATAACAGTTTCAACAAACGCATAACGTACTTGTGATAGCGATTGTCGAAAATACATAACATTTTCAAATTTTAGACCTGCTCATTTGGAGGAAAATTAGAATTAACTTATACCAATTCAGCAATTCTCATGTTCCTATTGCAGGTTTATTGCAGCAACCAAAGGGGTTGGAAAATACATAACTTTTTCAACAATCGCACTTGTGCACTTTTGATAGCGATTGTCGAAAATACATAACATTTTATAATTTGACCCCTGTGCACGTAACATTCCATCCTACAAGTAGGACCAACTTCAAAAAAATTACTTCATGTTTTTGATCGCGCACTTTGTTCATATTAACCTGGAATAGGAAAATGAGAATTGGGGAATTGGTATAAGTTAGTGGATGCAGCTATCCTCCTGACAAAATGCACCACCGTACAAATGTGAAAAATCTGAAACACCATGGATTTTTATGAAATTTTTAGGCTTTGTTCTTCATGGTCTATAGATTCTAAATCAAAAACACCAAAAAAAATTTGAAAACAAATCACTATGTTTTTGTAAATCTAGAGAAAAAAAATAAAATTGTTTGTAGGTGCATTTTGTCGGGAGGATAGCTAGCGCCTAAGCTAATTCTAATTTTTGTCCGAAACGAGCATTCAACCAATTCCTGTCAAAACCTGGGATTGGTTGAATGCTCATTTTAGACCAAAATTAGAATTAACTTATACCAATGCACTAATTCTCATTTTCATATTCCACGTTTATTCTAGCAACCAAACAGATTGGAAAATACATAATAGTTTCAACAATCACACTTGCACACTTCCAATAGCAATTGTCGAAAATACATAACATTTTGCAAGTCTGCACCTGTGCACATATCATTTCATTCTTACAAGTGGGACCGAGTTCACAGAACTTGATGGTTTTTATTGCGCATATGTGCACCTATATTGGAAAATACATAATAGTTTGAAGAAATGCATTGCATAATCATCATCGTGATTGTGGAAAATACATAACATTTTCCAATTTTGCACCTGTGCACATGACATTTCATCCTACAAGTGGGACCGACTGCACAGAAATTACTTGATGGTTTTGTTCGCGCACTTTCTTGGAACAAACTTGGAATAGGAATACAGGAATTGGTGAATTGGTATAAGCTTATTCTTATTTTGGTGGAAAATGAGCATTCATCAAATTCCTCTCTAAACTTGGGCTTGGTTGAAAGCTCATTTTGGACCAAAATTAGAATTAACTTTTAGCAATTCACCAATTCTCATTTTCGTAATCCAGGATGATTCCAACAAGGAAACGGTTGGAAAATACATAACAGTTTCAATAATTTCGCACTTGTGTGCATGCGATAGTAATTGTGGAAACACATAACATTTTCCAATTTCACACATACGTACATAACATTTCATCCTACAAGTGGAAGCAACTTCAAAAAAATTAGTTGATATTTTTGTTCGCACCCTTGCGCACCTAAAATTGAAACGTGGAGAAAATACATAACAGTTTCAGGAATGTACCTGTCATAGCAATTTTTGAAACACAACATTTTCTAATTTCGTACAAACGCACATAACATTTCATCCTACAAGTGGAAGTGACTTCACCAAAATTAGTAGATGTTTTTGTTCGCGCCCTTGGGCACCTAAAATAGAAATGTTGGGGAAAATACATAACAGTTTCAGGAATGTACCTATGATAGCAATTTTCGAAACACATAACATTATGTAATTTTGCACACATGTACATAACATTTCATCCTACAAGTGGAAGCGAGTTCACCAAAATTACTTGATGTTTTTGTTCTCGCCCTTGCGCACCTAAAATGGAAAAGTTGGGGAAAATACATAACACGTACATAATATTTCCTTCTACAAGTGGAAGCGACTTCACCAAAATTACTTGATGTTTTTGTTCAGGCCATTGTGCAACTAAAATGGAAAAGTTGGGGAAAATACATAACAGTTTTGGAAATGTACCTGAACAGTTCGGCATCAAATGAGCAATGGAAAGACCACCAAAAAGGACAAGAGAATGAATTGAGGACTAGCATGAATTAATGGCATTAATGACGACCAACTCACTCCACTTTGGCTTGTCCTTTCCCGTCGAAGTTAATGGGAAGTTTATTAAGTTACGGCCTTTGTTCTGAATGAAAACCCCCGATGTTTACGATCTCGATAGTTCATAATATGCCAAAATGTCAAAAACTCTCGATGTTTTCTGCCTCATTATCTTTGTTATGAATGAAAACCCTGGATGTTTTTGATCTCGATAGTTCAGAATATGCCAAAATGCTGAAAACTCTCAATGTTTTTTGTCTCCTCATTATCTTTTGTTTTGAATGAAAACCCCAGATGTTTTCGATCACGTCGCATTTGCGCACTTATTCCCCAATGGTCAGCATTTCCTTTTCACGCTGTTGTGACCAGTTTATGGGACCATACTCCAAGGAGGCTTTCAACTAGCAGAGGATTGGATGGTTGTCATATGTTCGCAAGGGATTTGTTTAGACCTTGCGATCATCCGATAGCTGTTGATTTTGTTTTATTGCCTAAGGTGACCTGGCAGGTGTGGCAGCTCGAAGTATTCAAGCGGGTGGCAAATGACACATGATCTACGGTTGTCACATGATCATAAGGAATATTCTTCTCCTTTGCGATCAAGCGACTTCCCTCTAATTTAGGTCGGTCGTGCCATGGGACCGAGTGTTGTCAGAAGTTTCTAAGCTGTTCATTTCTCATTGGTCCTCGTATTGGTGACTGCAGCATTCTCATTGTCGCTTGCTTCCTAGCAGTCTTCATGAAACATCTAGTGACTCAGCGAGTGGCTTATTTCCTTTGGTTGCTAGATCTCCAATTTCCCCCATGGTTAAGTCCAAATAGGTAGCGACTCAGCGAGCGGATTAGGTCACGTAGTCTCCAAATTTTTGGTGGACCCGTGTGTCAATGGGGTCCCCAGTTCAAAAGGATCAACGAATGGTGCATGAGCGGAAGGAATATTTGGGAGCTATGAGATCACGCGCTTGCCGTTCGATTGGAACCTTGGTTGTAGTGGATCTGTTGTCAGAGGAGTTACTGAGGTGTTGCTGATAAAGCAGTCGAGAGTGAATAAAAGATTGACAAAACGCAAGTCTGGGCCAAAGCTTTTCAATCCCACAGTCACCGAATAACTTAAAAGTGGAAAGTTGAAGTGGGTCGAAGCTGGTAATATGCCGACGTGCTAAAATTTCATTAGGTGCAGTGTGCCAAGGTGGATTTTGACTTTTTCAAGGAGTTTTGTGACTGTTTCAAGGATAATCTGGACCGTTTGTCTGCAGGGAAGTTAAGGAGATCGACGGCTGTGTTTTAAATCTAGACCTAGTAGCCATTATTGTTCAAATCCAAATATCTCTAAAAGGTTTTTGCTAGCGTAGATGATTGCCTTGTTCATTGGAAAGATGGGAATGAATCATAGATTCACAGCCATAAAAAGCATGATGGCATGGAAAATGGGACGGCCACGTGGATGAAAAGTTAAGTACGCATGTCTGAAACAAATCACGGATTCTTAGTCATGCAAATTAAGAGGCCTAAATGTTAAGTGCACATGTCTGGAACAAATCACGGATTCTTAGTCATGTAAACTTAAGAGGCCTAAATGTTAAGTGCGCATGTCCCAGACAAATGGCATCTTCATAGCCATGCAAATTTAAGACGCACTAAATGTTAAGTGCGCATGTCCGACACAAATCGCAGACCAAAAGAGTTGCAATTTGAAGGACTAAATTAGAAGTGCGCATGTGTGAAACAAATTGCAAATTCATAGCATTGCAAATTTAAGAGGGACTAAATATTAACTGCGCATGTTCGAAATATCATAGTGTTAAGTGACATGTAACGGTACAATTCTTCATCAAATGGAAGACCGCGAAAATGGTGTTAGAATAGGAGAAGAGTGGATGGGCATTAATTGAAGTGTTGAAGTTAATATTACCATTAATATTCGAAATATAAACTGCGCTTGTGCAGAATGGGTAACCGTTCTTTATTTCAAAAATTAGTTTACGCTATGTCTGCATCCACCTTAATTTCTACTGTAACACATTGACAGATAAAATAAAACGTACAAGTCTGGTTGGGGCCTACATCATGGGAGGGCTCTCCATACCAACCCCAGCACTCTCAGCCTACATAACATATAATAACATGTTTTAAGAACACATGTTATCGATGAGGATGGTATCCAATGTGTCTACAGATAAGTGCGTACATGTTACAACACTAATTATATACATACTGCTTCTTCGACTGAATCGGCACTTACCTGTTGACATGCACACCCGCCCTCACCGCCATTACCCTCCAACATGAGCTATGTCACCATTGACAATGGTCACCATCATTAACATTGACAAAATAACACAAATAAGGAATGGCGTACAACAACCACACAAGACTTACCACGACATCCCTATCGTTGCGGTCCACTAACATTTCTTTTCTACGCATTCGTTGCACCAACTTGTATGAACTCCCAGAATTTCACCTAGCAGAATAAGTACCCTTTTCATAAACACCAGGATCCAAGATCGTGCATTCATCTTCACCACTCTGCTCTGCCAGACCATGTCCTTTATCCATAGAAGCCTGACATGGCAAGTAATTCATAAATGGGGTCACATTGATTGAAATTGTGAATTTGAAGGTGAGTGATGAAATGGAAGAATAAATGAAAACTTATAATACCATATTACCTTTTCCTCTAACTGAACACAATCACAAGAAAATAATTTTCTCTTCCTCCTTTTCTCCAGACTCTGACTTCTATCTGTAGAGTTCGACCCCGTTTTGACAACCTCAAGCACTTGAGAAAACTCAGAAATGTTTTTTTTCTAGGAAGATTTCCTCCTCGTTTCCATCTTATTCCGTCCCATGGGGCATGGCTGCATAGGTCGATTACCAGCTGTAACTAGCATGGTAGGCAATGCATCAGCTTGTGTATCCCTATCAACTTCCTCACACACAATTATAGATGATCCTTGACTACGCTGTTAGTTGCGCATTTTTTTTTCAATGTGAGTGAAAATAATAGCAAAGCGAAAAACTCTTAAAAAGAATTATAAACCAGAGTCCTGTTGCATCCTCCCTTTGCCAATACCTTATAATCTTTTCTCTGCACCAATACTAACAACTTTCTTAGTCTTTTCTACCTGGCCGCTATACTATCATATTGACCCATTTCTTCTTCAATCTTTGCCTTGGCTTTTACTGGGAGGAGCTCCACTGACGCCTTCTTGTACAACTCGCATATGCACTTCTCTACATGCTTTCTTTGGGCTGTAGACCTCATCCTCATCTGGTATTCGATATTTCTCTCCCTCCTTTGGTAGTACCCCTGATCTTTATAAGAGGAGTGATGCCATTTTGGGTTCACTGAGGCAGGTCGGCTGCGTTTGGGTGCTTTGATCAATGGAAGTGCATGCATCTGCATCCTATGAATATTGATCCTTGCAATGTCACAAAATTTAAGACCTCCATCTACCGAACATGGACCTATGATGCAGTAATATACCAATCTATTGTTGCACTTTTCAATTCTGTAATCGGTCCTCCCCTACGCACAACGCACCAGAACAATAAAAATGAGATTTGTAAAACCAAAAAGCTTAGAAGATACAAAACAATATCGTCGGGCAAGAAGGATGACTCCACTATTCCTAAACATTACATCATGATTGAAGGTTTCTTAGAGAAATCAAACCTTACAATCAATTTGAGAATCCAAATAGTCTCCCTGACCACTGTGAATATTGGGATCCTCCGAAGCATGATAGTTCTAAGCAGTAGCATAACTATCATCCCTCTCTTTTTCTTCACGATTGACACTGTCAACATAAGCACTCCCTCTTCCAATCTCAGGGGTGCCTCTCTCAGCATGACCAATTGGATCACATTCAGCTGCTTGCTTCAAGGGGTCCTCCATCCCAAGCACAGTGCTCATATCACCCTGAAGTAAACAATGTTATGACAACAACAAAACACCCATCATTTAAAGCTTGAAGAACACGAACCAAATATTTATATGTTTTTAAGGCACACTCATTCAAACTATATCATATTGGTATGATGCAAATGATTACCAATTTCCTTGATGAATGATTAGATCTTGCCTGTCTGGGAGATGTCCTTCTGAAATCCCTCTCTATGTCCTGACAAGGCCAAGTCCACGTATTAGTGAGCTACCTACCTCCTAGATGGACTCACACAAAAGAATAGTTATAGACATCCCAAGACCATACTATCTTGCGCTTCTTACCAAAAAAAATTTTGCATCATCCAATACCCTCCGAGTTGCCCCATGATGCATCCCAACAACTAAATCACGCATCTCGATAAATTTGTCCATATACTTCAGCAACATACTAGCCTGCCCATATAAAATAACAATAGTGTTACTGGCCGCTCAAGCAGCAGATACATTCCGTGCCTCAAACCTCTCAGAGAAAACCACTTTGAATGGCATATCAACTTAACATACAGATCTCAGTTCACAATATAAGTATCTGCATTTCTTTCTTCTGCTTATTTGCATCTACCTTTTTTTTTATTATTACATTTTACAAATGACATCTTATATATAAATAGTCTAATGGCCTAAATAAGTGAAACAGAGTTTGCGCATTTATATATGGACAGACTGTCAACGTATTTACCATTCATATAAAACAATGCCACATAAGATTCCACTCTTCTACTGAACCATTGTGTCTGTGAGGAGGTCCCCTGATTCAAGTACAAGCTAAATTTTATATAAACTTGTATTTGACAAGTTGCCCGCATCTACCCAAGCGATCTAATAAAACAGCTACGCAGAATTCAAAAAATCTGGCTACTCCCAACTATTTTTTATTCGCTCTCTGCCAATTTCAAAATGGATAGTCTTACATTGAAAGTGAATAGAGCCATGCCACAGAAACAAACGGACCTCTCTCGACCAAACACAACCATATACGTAAACAATCAGCCCAACTAAATAAAACAATGAGTCAGAAATACAAATAACACCTACGATCACAATCTGAGAGCTTATAACATCAGTAGGGGCAATAGGGATATCGGCCAGAAATAGCAACAGCAACAAATTCTACTCAACTACGTGACAGATATACTAATAAGATCCCTTATGTTTCTCTCTCTCTCTCTCTCTCTCTCTCTCTCTATATATATATATATATATATATATATATATATATATATATATATATATATATATATATATATATATATATATATATATATATATCGGTTGTTCGACTTTATATGACATTAGAATGGCTATTTAGGTGTAATTTTCAAACAAAAAGCAGTTCATTACAGCAAAAGATACTACCACTGGAAACAAATATCACAGTGGGTTTTCTATGTCACATCGACCATGCTAATTAACGTCCAAACACAAGCACACAATTCTTAACGAATAATGCATACTATGACAACAGTATACGAAACAATTGTTCGAACTTCAAACATCTCAAGCATCAAACTGGCTATACCTTTCAGCAAATGGGGAGAATTACATACCCATTAAATATTGCAAACAACAGTATGGCATAAATATAATTAATTACCCATGTTTCGAGAACAATTACCAAAAAAAAAGGGCTCTATTACCATGTCTCTGCTCTTCATTCAATTCATTCCATTTGGTTTGCATTAAACGTATATATTTCAAACTTGTTCCACCTGACTACCCGCTATCATTGCATCACTAAAACCTCTGGAAACCAACCCAAATAATTACGAACAAAAGCCCCCACACTCATGAAATAATATATTTGTCACATTGTCAATTTAGCAACACAACCTACCAAAAACAGTGGAGGTTACAACATTATCCCTATACTCACACATACCCATTAAATATTGCAAATAGCAGTATGGCATAAATACAATTAATTACCCGTGTTTCGAGAACAATTACAAAAAAAAAGGGCTCTATTGCCATGTCTCTGCTTTTCATTCAATTCATTCCATTTGATTTGCATTAAACGTATATATTTCAAACTTGTTCCACCTGACTGCCTGTTGTCATTGCATCACTAAAACCTCTGGAAACCAACCCAAATAATTATGAACAAAAGTCCCCACACTCACGAAATAATATATCTGTCACAGTGTCAATTTAGCAACAAAACCTACCAGAAACAATGGAGGTTACAACATTATCCGTATACTCACACATTCACATTGACCCAAAAATATAAAAAAAAAGAGGGGAGCAATATTTTTGACGTGCCCAGCACACCATTCTCATTCTTTGTGATCTGCAAGCTATTACTCAACATCTGCATTGTCGTTCACTCCAACTTCTTCTATTCCTTCCGGAGTTTGATCCTCATTTGGAACATATGGCTCAAGGCCAAACACACTGTCGTGGTGTTTGTGTTTAAGTAGGAATAAAATAGATTCATACGTCTTGTTCAAGTCCTTAATCATCCTAGAATTCAACCCTTGACCATGCCTCTCGACTCCAAACCGAGCAATTTCATCGTCAAGATACATTGCAGATTACATGTAAGCCTGAAGAACATGTCTAACACTTGGATCACCATTAACCATCTCTCTTGGCACTATTCCTCCTACCCGGGATTTTCCCTCGTATAGGTCGTAATGCCTTATAGCGTCATCCAGAGTATTGCCTGGAATATAAACTTCCTTGACAAATACCAAGGCTATTTGTCGACACAGCCCAATGCTCTGAAGGAGATCCATGCAGTTTGACAGAAATATAGATATCAACTGGGATGGAAATATGAAACGGGGCTGCGAATAAAGAACATTTCACCCAATGACATTTGCAATGGAAGATTCCACGTAGATACAGTCAGTTTTGAACCAGTGTGACAACATTATTGCTACAATCCGTCCCTCTTCTACCTCATCCCATTCCTGTACAGGGATACGCATGCGGTAGTTGCGAGGGAGAAGAGCCATCCACGGTAAGATAGACAAGTACAATTTCTATTTCACATTGACAATAACACAAAAAAAATTAGATCCTTTACTATACAGTGATGCGCTACAAACAATAGTAACAGTCGAGTTATGAGTGAAATTTCATAGTACAGTAACTCAAAAGTGAAACGGTCCAGGTATGTTTCACAACAGAAACCCTAATTAAAATTAATTGACAAATACATGTGCCCTATTAAATTGACAACAAAATGTTTCACATAAAATTAGGGTAACCAACCCTACGTGTCCCAGCTACAAGCCTCAGGTTAATCTGACAACATAGATGCCCCTGCTAACTATCTAAACATTGCAATACCACTTGATACAAAAGTTAAAAAACTACTAATTAAATAAAGAAGATAGTTGTTACAGATTTCATGCTTCCATAATCCCTACTGTTTACAACAGGTTATGATGGGAGAAAATTATATTCAGGAAGATTCAGATCAACATTTGGGATCACAATTTGACGTCCATGATCAACATGAATGATATGGTAACAAAGAGGAGCTCCTTGCATACATAACTTAAATTTCCAAGTACAGCAACAGATGGAACACATTTTATTTTGTGGGAGATTATAGTCAACGCATAGCAAATGTAATTAATGGTTTTCAGAAATAATTATTTATTCCAATTTTAATTATTCCCACATTCTTACTTATTCTAATTTAGGCCACTAAGCATGCAATGATGAGCTTTCAAGGATCATTGATTCATTTACTTCCCCGCCATCATTCCATGCAAATCTTGTATCGTTCAGTCTGAATGTTCAATTGACTGTGAATGTTCAGTTGAGCCTTAACAAACACACCGGATAGCCACATAGTTCTCTTTGGACTTTTGTTGAAAAGATTTGGTTGCTTTCCTAATGTGAGGATGATTAGAAGAAGAATAAAATACAAGGGACACTAGTGCTCAAGTTATGTTCGAGAAAATCTTTGGCAGATTTGAACATACTTATATGTTTTTTTTTTAGCAAAATTAGCCTTTTCCATGCAAATCTTGTGTAATTGAGTTTGAATGTTCAGTTAAGCCAGGCTTTTAACAGTCGCACTGGATATCTGTGTAGTATTCTTTAAATATTTTTCAAAAAAAAAATTCTTCTTTTTCCATTGCGAGTGTCATCACAAGAACAATCAAATATGATGAACACCAGTGCTCAACTTATGATGAAGAGAATCTTTGGCAAATTTGAACATTCTCAAACTTTGTTTATTCTACAAAATTACATTTTCTTTGTTGTGCTTTCTCACAATCCTTGCTATTCCATTTAATAGCCCCAGTTGTTTTTCAGAAAAAACTACAACTCTTATGTTGTGCTCTCTCAAGATCCTTGCCATTCTATTTATTACCCCTCGCTATATGATAGATATGATCAAGAAAAACATCTTCTCTTTTGCCATCATGCCTCTGATAGGCTTTGATCTTTTCTAAATGTTTGAATTGAATATACTGGCTAGCCATTTCATATTGGAGCCAGTCTTCTGGAATATACATTTTTTAGTTATATTTATGTCTTTCAGTATTATCTTCATATGCCATATGAAAAGCTTTTTTTCAATTGTTTTAGGTACATGAATCTTCTCGAAGGGATGGTGATGTGATACTACAAGAAGATAAAGATCAGTATGGATGTCTTGTATATTTTGTTAGATAAGGTCAAATTTAAAATGATAAATTATGTGTCCAAACCAGTGTGGTGTAATGGTTAATAGGGTAAAAAAAATTGAGCAAATGTGTGTCCTAGTGTTTACTAGGGCCACACTTTTACAAAATGGAAAACAAATAAAAATCCTTACACTGTTAACAACTTCAGATGACTATTAACATTGTAGAACTATAAGATACACTGCCCCAATTCATCTACCCAATGGACTTTTTATGCAGATTAAACCTCTGTCCTCTGCGTGCAAGTGTCCAGAAGTACCACTACTTAGCTCCTAAAAGAAAATCCCATTGCAGACCTGCTGCTAAGGGAAGAACAAACACCTAAACTGACTAATTAAACAAAAATATATAATAGACACCATAGTCATTACCATCTAAACAAATAAGATAAAATAATGAAAGAACACATAGATAACAAAAAATTTGAGAAATCCTTTATATATCAAACCCCAAAATTCCTGTTCCTTCCAAAATCTGCAACTTCTACTCGGTATAGGACAACTACACCTCACACCCTACATATCTGCTAAACCACACATACCAAAAAATTTGAGATATCCTTTATATATCAAACCCCAAAATTCATGTTCCTTCCAAAATCTACAACTTCTACTCGGTATAGGACAACTACACCTCACACCCTACATATCTGCTAAACCAAACATACCAAAAAATTTAGCTTTAAAAGGACATCGAAAACCAAAATTGGCATTTGTCCAAACTGGTAGCTCCCACCCCACAAAGGAGCACATGAACTGCTAAGAAAAGGGAGAAACTGATCGATAGTGGGAGCCTATCAATTACTAAACAGAAACCATTACATCTTCTTTCTTCAAAAGATTTGGAAATTTTATTATTTTCCCCATTTTTTCAAAGCTTTTGAACCTCCACTTCAGAAGAAACAGACCATGTTTCCATCCATATGAAAGTGCAAACCGTTTGGTAGGCCTATCATCAACGTTTTCTCTCACGATTCTTTGACACAAATTTGGATCATTGCCAAAATTTCCAACTCCATTCTTCTTGTGGAGAGGTGTCCAATATTGATTCCACAATTCAGATAGACCACTAAAACTATGTGAACTCCCTAAAGTAAAATGCATAGTAGAACCACTAATAGACTTGAAATCCTTCCTTCATTCCAATCACATTTCCCATCACTGTTATCATACTGAGTTATATAGTCACTTTTTACAAAAAATAACGGATCCAAGGAATATTTTTTATGATCATACTCATGTCCCCACAATTCACAATCCCATTGAACCATATTATAATCAACTAAAATTCCAATATCTACCTTTTGAGATTCAACATTCATTTTTGTTGGTAGAATTTCATTGCAGCTCTGCCTCAAATTTGGTTGAACTTCACTCTTGAAATAACTTCTCTCTTTCGCTGTGGCTTTTTGCTTGAATCCCCTTTTGGGCTGATGTTCACCTTTTTGTTCAAGCTCTAATCTAGCTTCTGTTAAAAAAGACAAAGCTACCACTTCACATGTCCCTTCCTCTTTCCACAGTTTTAAGATAGCTTTCCTTCCTTCCTGTTTAAGTTCAAAAGTATTTTCTCTACCCAAATATAACATTGCACTATATTCTCATGGCCTGCCCAGCAAAAAATGACATGCATCGATTGCCACCACATCACAGAGTACTTCATCCTATACTCACCAAATTATCGGTAGATCCACAATTTTTTATCACCTTAAATATCTCATCCTTACATTTGCATTTCCTTCACATTACACTTATACTTTTCCAATCAATTTCATATTTTTCTTTGTCCCCTACGATTAAAGTTTTCTCAGCATTGGCTTCTATCCTGATTCAGCCTCAACTTCTTCTTGCCAAGGTTTTTCTTCTTCTTGGGCTACCATCGCCCTTTTGGGGATTTTGAGGACAATCTATGACCCCGTGGGTTAAATCTCAAAAAAAATGCTTTATGAGCTTTCCCTCTCCCAACGAGGGTTGTTCACATCATCTACCTCTAAAGCTTCCCCTCCTCTAAAGTCAACCTTTGCATTCTTAGCTTATTCTAGCTCCTCACTAACAGTAGGTTGTAAGTAAACCTCTTTCTCTTTACTTTGACAACTTTCACCTCTCTTACTCATAATTTTTCTTTTCCGATTTACTTTCTCCTCGGCCTTTAAAGCATATTCACATGCCTCATTTGCAGTGGGAACTTTCACTAATGCAAGCTTGAAGTTGAAATTTGAGCCCATTCACATATCGGACCACCTCTTCTCATGCACTCTCTTGGATACCTGTTCGAATTTGAAGCCTCATAAACTGTTCGATATAAGTATGCACTGACTGATCCATTTGTTTATAATTCAGTAATTCCTTAAACAATTTTTGTTGGTAATTTGAGGGCAAGAATTGGGCTTTCAGATGTTTCTACATCTTAGGAAAAAAGATGAATTTTATCTTTTCCTTGTCTTATTAAACTTTGCACATTTCCCCACCATTGGGCTGCATGGGATTTGAACTTGTAGGTAGCAACTTTTACTCTTTTTAAATCATCTTCATCTATGTCTTCCATGTCAAAGTAATTATCCAATTCTTCAACCCAATAAAAAAATGCATCTGGGTTGACCTCACCTTTCAAATAAGAAATATCAACCTTTATCTTCGAACTCTGTTTTGCTAATGCCTCAATAAGCCTCTCCGTAACATTTGATATCCTAGTAGCATTCACCAATTTCCCTTGTTCCTCTTGAGACTCATCCAATTTTAATGTTGGCTCAAGGGTGCCTGCTCTTCTAACCAATTCACAAGTATTCCTTTCAGCGCCTACATTCCTACTGCCCCTTGTCACCCACTTGATGCGGAATCCCCTATGATCCATCAAATATTTCTCTAATACCAAGACTAATGCAGATTAAACCTATGTCCTTTGCATGCAGGTCTCTGAAAGTAAATCTTCTCAACTACTAACTAAAGATCTTATAGCACTCCTGCTGCTAAAGAGAGAACAAACGAACAGCTAGACCAAATTATCAAACAAAACTGTCAAATAGACTCCATAGTCATTATCTAAACACATAAAAGAAAACTATGAAAGAACACATACATAACAAAATTTGATAAATCATTTACATTTCAAACCTCTGAAAAAATTTAACTTACAAATTTTGCAGCTTCTACGCATTAGAAGAAAACTAGTCTCACACCCTACGTATCTGCTAAATGATAAATGACAAAAACTTACCTAAAAAGGAGAAAGAAAACCAAAATTAGCAACTGACAGCTGCCACCCCAAAAAGCAGCATACAAACTTCTCAAAAAAACCAACTAACCAATGGATAAACTGCTACATCTTCTCTCCCTTAGAAAGATTCAACAGTTACATTAGCTTGGAAATGTAGTAATTGGCAAAATTAAGCAATAAGCAGAACATAACCAGGGTATCATTGGGTGGTGGCTATCCAACCATGTAAATTGTATGTTTGTCTTATATAGCTTTTTGTAAACTTTTGAAAAAAAAAACTGTGTTCCCCCTTCGTATGGTTAACAATTTTCATGGCTACATTGCCGCCGCCGTATCATCAAGGGTAGCAGCCAGAATAAACTTGCCATCGGGGGAAAATTAACAAAATAAACGGCAGGCATCTTCTCATCAATGAGCCTCTTAAGGCATTTCCCATTGGAGGCATCCCATATCTTGCCCGACCCATCATGACTGCTAGAAACAACCAGCGACCCCTCATGGTTAAAATCGGCAGCTATGACGGGATCCATATGGGCATGAATAGCCCTAACGCATTTCGCGGTCTTGACGTCCCATATCCTAATGGTCTCGTCAAAACTACCAGAGACAATGAGGTTAGAATGGTCGTTGAAATTGACAGTGAAGACCAAATTAGAGTAGCCCTTTAGGGTTTTAACGCAGTCCCCAGTGTGAACATCCCATATCTTTAGGGTTTTATCATCGGAAGCAGAGCAAGTGTAGCGTGAATCATAACTATTTTCAACAATCGCAACTACCATGTCATAGCAATTGTTGAAAACACGTAACATTTTCCAATTTCACACCTGCGCACACAACATTTCATCCTTCAAGTGGGACCGACTTCAAAAAATTTACTGGATGTTTTTAATTGTGCACTTGCCCACCTACAATGGAAAATATATAATAGTTTCAACAATCACACTTGTGCACTTGTGATATCGATTGTCAAAAATGCCTAACATTTTCCAATTTTGCACTTGCGCACATAACATTTCATCCTACAAGTGGCTCTGACTTCACAAAAATTACTTGATGGTTTTGATTGCACACTTTGTTGGAATCTGTCCTGCCCAAACTTTTGCGAGCAAAAATCGCAACAATTTTCTTTTTAAAACAAGATTTCTAGTTAACTAGGTCATAAAACATCCAAGCGAAACATAGCTGCTTCATTAATACAACATGATTAATGGACAAAATCTAGATTTTAAGTTACCTTGGTGAATGTACCAGCGCTACTATCACCATCCAAAATGGGATGCCAGTTTACCTGCCACAATTAGCACTTAGGGTTACCTAGATCTCATCTCTCAGGACCCCGACCTTCAAAGGAAGCTCATGTGGTAGTGTAAGAACCTCTCTTAGAGACAAGGTGAACACTTATACCTAACTTTTTCAGGTATCTTCTCGCACTCCCACCCTCCATCTATACAAGTATGTGAGACGTGGATGAAGCACAAAATTAATCTATTTACTGTTTAAACCCCAATTCATTTTTATAATTATCACTTTGTTTTACAAACTTGCCATATATTACCCAAGTCTGGCCACTCACAGGCTCTGACCCCTAGGGCAAGACACTGCTCCATACAGTCCCTACATGTCCATCCTCAAGTTCAGAATAGCAACAATGTCGCTACCATAAAGAAATCCTTTAATCCTAGATACTCAAGTATTCACACGGATATAGAAGCAACATTTTCATACTAGTTCATTCAAATAAAATACATTGCATTTCCATTGTGGCACTCCCATCAATGAACACTCATTTAAATTCAATGTAATTAAAAGTACCAGAACATTATAGCTTTAAAATACAAAAGACCATTAAAATTAAAATAAGCAATCTGCAACCGTTTTTCCATAATCTAACACCCAACTATGAACAACGGGTGAAATACAAAGAATGTCACTCACAGTTTCAAAGACATAATACTAAAAACTGAATCATTCAACAAGAAAATTGATTTTCTGGCTAATAAAATTAAATAGAATCAATGTATCCCTACAGAGATAAATATATCATCACGGTTTTAAGTTTTAAAGAAAAGCTATCAGTCCAGCCTCTGTATTTGTTTCAGTGTATTTGTTAATTCATCTGGTAGAATACCCTGCGTGATTGGAACTGTATAATGTTACAGACAATGTATGTTTTGGGAAACACCAGTCATTGGTTTCCCATTTGAATTTCATTTTTACAACAAGTTCATTTTGACAATTTTGAGAAGGGTTTCTTTATGTGCTTATTCCTTTTTTTTTCTTTAACTCAAGATACTAAATAGAGGCGGATACATGCGTCGATTGATAATAACAAGGAAGGATCAAATGAACAAATAATAACCATGATTCAACAAATCTACTCCAGTAGACTTATTGATTCGATATATAAAATTACAAACATGGAACTCTAGTCAGACACCAAATGCACAAAAGAATTTGCCAATCAAAACACGTTTCATACTTTGTCCCCTAGTTTCACCGAACCAGAATCCACAAACAAAATCACAACACCCTTCTCCAGTTAATCAGAACAAATTAGTACAGACCAACAGCAAGTTCTTGAACTTTTAGCAAATCTATCAAACCCCAATACTTTCAGCGATGAAAATAGTTTCACTTTCAAAATGCAGTTCCAACTTTCAAAAATGAAAGCAGGTTATTTAACAACTTCAAACCAGTTCGATAATGAATTTATCTATTGGTTATCTAGGCATAACTTTGTATATTTTATTATTTTACTAATAATTTTAACTTGGTATGCAATTTTTAAGCTAAATAGATGTTATGTTGTTTCACTTTTTAATATATATATTTTATCAGTCTCAATCTCTGTCTTTGACTGAATCAATTGATTAAAACATGTTTGATTAAATATAGAATTGATGAAAAGTTCACCACGAGCTTAACTTTAACCGTGTCACTCATCTCATTCAAGACAACCTATGGTGTGGCTCTAATTCTACAGTTAATTGACAATAGCCTAGCGAACAACGTTACCTGAATGAGCTCAAATTATCAGATTGGTAACGCCATCCAGTTAAAAAACTCTTACTATAAGTGATAGTCTCTTCAGAAAGTTCTACACCAAACACCGGATATGCATAGAAGAAATAACTGACACATTATGTATGCAATGTTTCGTATTCAATTTGGAAGCCACTGACAATTGCCCTGATAGTCAATATAGAGTCTTATTATTTGTGGATGCTATTCTATCCACATGGCTTTTATAGGGAAGATGTCTAAGTCAATTTTCTAGTTGTTCTGAATATATTTCATTTCATTTTATTATTGCCATTCTTTATTGAATTGAAGTTGAATAATTGAAGGGGATCATGAAATCAAAAGCTTAGCCCACATTGAGCATATCTCTAATTTTCCATTTCAAATTCAATATTTGCACATTTGCATCTGTTGTGTATATGGGATAGATAATTCTTTACACACAGTCTTATGTACTTTTGAAGACCTTAAATTCTATAAAGAAATGTTAAAGTTTATATCATGAATGAATACGGTAGGTAGACTTGGTTTAATTTTTTTTGCCAATTCTATGCATGGAGAAGACTTAGTGGTCTAGACCCAAACATTGGACAGGTGCACATATAGTTTTTACAGAACTTTGCATGGATGCCAGTAGTACACAGTTTCTAATTACATGTGGAATCTTTCCATCTACCCTAATATAATTATACTCTACTAAATGACACCATCTGTGCCAAAGCTACAATAATGGCATTCCATGCAACCACATCATAGTTGGGTATTTTCTTAAAGAGTTCTAGACTGCCTCTTCAATACAGCCTGCATGGGCATACCCAGGGACCATGACACTCCATGAGTGTGATGATCTACAGATTTCTAATTAGCAGTGTCGAAGGCTCCAGTTAAGTGTTTTTTTACTATGTTTTGTGTGCTTTCAGCACAGCCTTACACAGACACTAAGGAATGGACAAGAGACTCATTTCAAAGGAATGGTATCTGATTGCAAGTTTCCTCCATTTTTTCTTTTGACTCAGTGGCAGTGATGGCTTTTGCAAAATTTGTGCTCAGGGATGATGGTATTGGTGTCTTTGGCCTATTCTGCCCTAAGAAGATTATTTTCCAAGACTTAATGGCAAAATTGGCTGTGGGAATTATCCTTATCCTTTCACATTTGTTGTTGTTTTGTTTTTTGTCTTGTCACATCCGCAACGGGGCACACGAATCCCATGCTCCAGTTCTCAAAGAATTTGGCCTCCAGAGGTCTACTCGCTAGGTTCGTCACTTTCAACTACAATAGCCACAAAGCAGTACAAGCCATGGAATCTCTGCAATGCCTCAAGCTGGACATACACTTTGAATGCATTCAAGACACTCTTCTAGAAATCTCCACAATTATTCCTACCTGCCCTATTTTTCCTCCCCTGTTAAAATATCTCTGGTTTCTCATAAACCAGGCTTAATTTTTCATCATGGCGATGAGGATCGATAGAAAATCAACATATTTCCAGCGAATCCAACAAAGGCACAACAATTGAATCTGAGCCTCTCAGATTTCTAGATGTTGGGCATTAATTAGATTCAGAATGGCCTCGTTTATTCAAAGCCCAATGTCTCCCATGAATTCAAAATGATGATGGAGAAAATGAAGAAAAGTCTCTCAGACACTCTGGTGCACTTCTATCCGCTGGCCGGAACATTGGCCATTTTGCTGGAAGGCTTGGTGTATATTGATTACAATGACCGCAGAGAAAAATTTATTGAGGCATCTGTCCCTGACATTAGGGTTTCAGATGTGATGAAGGAGGTAGTTAGTGATGTTGTTGCCAAGCTGTTTGCCCTCAAAGGAGCTCTCAATATGGATGCGCACTCTCTTCCTATCTTGGTCATGCAAGTGTCAATCATAACAAATACATATCACAAACTGAGCGGCCAAACCCTCCACATGCTGGGAGATCTCTTCCTTTTCATGCTGTGTCAGAGTTATCTTTTGGACTTGCTGCAGGCAAAATATCTAAAGTCCACATGTAAAGTGGCAGGCAAAAATCAACCGTTCCAATGACTTCAATGGTAGTCATTCTACCTAGAAGATTTACAACCATTAGATCCAATTTTTTTCTTGGAGGTGTTCATGGTGAAACACCTATAGCGTAATAAGCCTTAATGGCATTATTGAGTCTAGAAGATACCTAGGGGTCACTACGAATAGATTTTGTTGATCCTAGGTTACTGGTTGTTGAAAATGACCTATAAAGGTCTTAAATTATGTAATAAGGCCAATAGAGCCTCTACGTGATGTTAAAAGCACTCAAAGTGCAATATTTTGTAAATTGCCTAAAATGGCAAAAATGGCCTCAAAAGAGCTTAATGGAGTTAGTTGGGTTAGTAAAGGTTATAGGGTGATAAAGGTTCTCACTAAACCTTTTATACATCTAAAGGTTAGTTTAAAAGTGTTATGTTGTCTAGTTGACAACTTTTGTTGTCAACTTGACAACTAAATCTTATGTTTGTCATTTTAATGCTCACTGTTGCAGACAGTTTTAGGGACAGTTAGAGTTGGTTAGATAGTCTTGGTCGAAGCTTAGTGTCTATTTTAGGAGACACACACGTGACAAGTCAGGGATGGCACGGGGAAGATGAAAAGATTGGAAAATGTAATGCTCAGTCAATAAAATTTTAATTTCTCTGCAAACTTGTAACTCTCTATCCGTTGTAAAATCAGAGCAACAGCAATTTAGTTTGAATGTAAGAAAATGTGATTTTGGTTGAAACAAGGTTAGAAGACATTTATTTGTATTTCCTTTACTTGCTTATGCTTTAACTTCATCGTTTGGGGTTCTTTTAAAGTCAAGAACGTGACTGTTGTTGCACAAACAGGGACTGGTTGGGGTACAGTCAGCAGTAGCCCTGAGAGTTTTAGAATGAAGTCACCCTCCCATTTTTGTGACTTCTATGAAAGGTGGGAGGGGAATAAACATGTATTATACTCCTTTTATTATTATTTAATGCAGGGAAGTGTGAAGGAGGTATGCTACAGCGTGGACTGCTTAAGAAACAACAAAAGGTGCACTGTTCAAGCACCAATGGTGGTTGGGTGATGCCCAATGAAGGAAATGAGAAGGTGATGATTGTAGAAGTTTATTGGGATGCATTTGAAGGTTTTTGAATCAATTTTGAACTTGTGTGTTGCAGGGAAGGGTTTCTTCTAGAAAGCCCTAGGTCACTGACCCCAAAGTGAGGGTTTGGTAGATAAACAAGTAGATCTGATGGTGAGACCAAATAAAGTTGAATAGGGTTTGGTCTATTGCAAAATATTTCATCCTTCTATAACTCAATCTTTATAATCTGTGTCTAACCATGACATGACATGACCACACAATTATTGCACAACATGGCATGACATGATAATGATGATTTGATTCCTTTCTCCAATCTTTTGACTGAGATGAATGTTACATCAAATTCATTGACAGAAAAGCACATGGGAAGAGAATTACTGCAGGACATACATCGTGAAGCGCATGGGAATGACTATACAAATCATTTTACTTGGACCTCACATGGATCAAGAGGGATAAAAAGGGGAAACTTGCACGGTACGCCTGCTTTCGCGGTATCTGGACTCTATTCCTCATTTCATTTTCATTTCACTGTATTTTGATCCATGCATAGTAACGCAATATGTGGATTCCATGCATAGTAAGAGTCCACTAATCCTCTTATACGGGACCTTGTACAAGTTGAAATTTCTAACTGTAGCAAGCTAGTCCTTGAGAACTTGACTCTCAATGATATGAAGTTGTTGAAGAGTATAACATTTGATAGAGGGGTAGATTTGAAATGTTTTAGGTTGGATGGTTGTCCAATGTTGAAAAAAATACAGTACGCTTATAACAAGCTTATAGAATATTTCAGCATTCATGACTGTCCAGAGCTTAATGTAATGCCATATTTTATAAGTTCAAGTTGCGAAGAGAGTATTATAATTGATGGATGTGGGAATTTAGAATGTCTTCAATCGAGCGGTTGTATGTAGATTCATTTATAAAGTTTGGATTGTATTTTATAAGAATGGAACAATATTTTTGAGAGGAAACTTAGTCATTTTTAATGTAGAATTAGTATACAGAAATTATTTACTTGTAGGAGTAAATATTATTGTTGTACTTAAATTAAAATAATTTTTTTTGTTGAAGAATTTTTTTATTTTTTTCTAATAGTAAAAGATATGGAAGTTTAATATTTTCATTACAATATGGGATCATTTTCAAGTTGAAGTTTCACAATGTTCTAAGGAATACAAAGTTTTCTAACCTCTTCAATTCTTTATGAAAAGACTTATAAGATATGGGCTAACAAATTATTAGAATAGGGTTAAGAAATGATAATTTAGAATGATGTTTTTGATAAAAATTTATTAGTTTTTATTAATTTTAGTAATTATTAGTATTTTAAAAAATTATTTTAATTAATAATAATGATATTAATAGCTAATTAAGTTTTAAAAATTAATGTTAATATTTTTCAATGTCAAAGAACACTCAACAAGTTGTGTGTACAAAAGTGTAGAGTTTTGTAAATAGTAACAATAGTCCATGATTTTACAAAGCTTATATGACTGATTATTAAAGATTCTTTTGAACTTGAGTTGCCAAGTCTTGCCAAAGCTAGTTGGTTGGAGAAATCGAGATTGGATCCTTTGACATGTTGCATAAAATAGCGAATATTGATGAGTTCATATAACAAAATATATCAGACTTAGTTATTGCAGCAATGAATTAATATAGAATTACATTCATAAGTTGAAGTAAATGATTTTAGTGATTCTTTTCAATAGGCAATCATAAATTTTATTTTTAACATTGGTGTTCTTATATCATATTATTGACCTTTGTTCTCATATGATAGACAATATTTTCATTATTTTTTAAAGGTTTTAATCTATATGCAGTGTTTTAAATTTTACACCTTTATTTAAGGTATCCTATTTCACACTCTCCTAGCACAACTTTTAATATTTATCATTCCTCTATTCATTGTACGACCTTTAATTATTTAAATTAATACTATGATTCCTCTTCCACTTTAATTGATCAACACTTTATTATTTGGATCCTTAATTCTAGTTGTGTCCTTTATTTTAATTCATTTTAGCTCCCCCTTCATTTAAATTTTGAAGACACATTTTCCACATATACACATCACATCTCTTTGCATAAATAATTTTGGGGCATATAGACCCTATTATCTCTTCTTACTAAAAAAATTTTAGACTTTAATCAAGACTACATCAGTCAAGACAACCTAGACCTGTACTTTTATCCAAAAATTTTATGTTGATAATATGTTGGTCTTATCCTTTCTATAACTACCCTCAATAAAAAATATAATAACTCTAGGTCAGCCAAAAGACAACTTTACTTTGATACCCTTATACAATGCCTCATTCTCAATTCATTTCTACACCCCTCATCAACAACTCATTATTACAACACTACAAGATGATATTTGATCCAAGGAGAAGTAGACTACATTCAACGCATCTTTAATCATTGTTTCAATTATAAATTCAAGATGATATATCATGTTATCACATTAAAACAAAGAGGAGTTAACCTAAGAAAATTGCATCATTAATTGAAGGTGTACTCATTTCCAATCAAGCATTTGAATTCAAATTTATATTTCATTTCATTATTATTGTAGGCTTCAGTCCCAAAATGAGGTATGACTAAGGAAATCCCCTATATAGCCCCAAACACAATTTTTCTCCTTTTTGAATCAAAAGGGAAAAAAAAGTGATCAAAAGACCTAAATAGACCTTCTCTCTCAAGTATGACACCAAAATCCTCATCAAAGGCACTTGGGATGCCCTTGTCCTAGTTAGGGGTTGATGCAAAGAATAGTGGTCCAACACATTTGTCCTATGTACTAAGGACTAATTCTTCAACCTAACAGTGAGAAAGTGGGAGACAGAAGATAGTTCTAGCATATTTTGTTAGGCCCAAAAGTAGACAAGCACCACTGAGGAGGGTGGGGGGGGGTTAATTAGTTATGTAGAAAACTTAGTTTTTTTCATTTGAGAAAGGACAAAACCTAGATCAAATCAAAAGCATTAGCTACTACTATGATCTACGAAAATGCATTATAGACCAAAAAAATAAAAATAAACAACTAAGATCTCCAAAAACGCAGTGATTTTTACCGAAATTTTTTTGTTGTTTTCCATTCAAAACATGCAGATCATCGATATTTTCTACGTACCTGCAATATTGCAAATCAATCTCTTCTCTCAAATGGTATGCCGAAACGGAGCCTCCAATTCACGCCCAAAACCCTCTTTGTGCACACGGCGAAAAAACCTCTGATTTGCGGCCGAAACCCTACAATGTTACAACTTGTGTCTTCTGTGAAAGCATTTGCTGAAACAAAGCCTCTGATTCACAGGCAAAACCTTGCACACGGTGATAAAAACGTAAAAAGGCAGAAAACACAAAATAATACAGCGTTAAAAGGCAGAAAACACAGAATAATTTTTTGCAAACATACGTTGCTCGCCTGTCCAGATCTTCTGCAAATGGCTCTGGAAATTAGCCACGCCCACCTGTAAAAAAATGGCCTGGATCTGGAAAACAACTACGCCCGCTTCGAAAAAATGGACTATCTCTGAAAATCGGCTACGCCCGCTTGATAAAAACCGACTACCTCTGGAAATCCGCTACGCCCGCTCGATTAAAAATATGACTGGCTCTGCAAATCAGCGCTCTGAAAACCACAACTCGCAGACCCTTCTCAGCCCAAATAAAACCCAAATGAGAATGGACGCAGGAAATTGACTATTTTTTAGTCCATTTTTCATTGACTGTGATACATCTAACTCACCTACGGGTCAGGTTAGTAAACCATGGTTAGTAGCCCGCAGTTACCAGATCTAGTTAGTAGACCACGGTTAGCTGATCCGGTTAGTAGACCGCGGTTAGCTGATCCGGTTAGTAGACCACGGTTTGCTAATTACAGTTACGGTTGCGGTTACAGGCTCCCCTTTTGACATGCCGGCGAATTAGATATCCGGCGTCGGCCTTCACGATCGCCCTGTCAGATCACCCTGTCCTACCTGCTGAATTAGTCCTATCAGTACATGCTACTATAGGCCAATACTATAGGGAGACACATGCACTATAGATGGACAATTTATCGGGAGCTTAGCTTCTCCCAAGGAAGTCAGTATGAGATGGGTATGCCATGCACATAAGCCTGGGGGAATCTGTCGGCTAGGTAGACAGTGCCCTGGGTATTTGTTTCTGAAACTGAAAATGGTTAAGGCTGTGCATGCCAGCAATTTTATGCTTGAATTTAACAGTTTTTTGTTATGTTTTCAGAGCCATGGAGAAATTAGAGAACAAAGAGATACTCGAGGTCTTAGGTAATAAACAAGAATATGTAAAAAGTCTTGCCGAGAAGCTCGATCTTGCGTATCCCGATAAATTTAGAAAAAAAAAAGCACAAGGTTGACAGGGGAAAGAGGAGCATTGAAAGTTTCTTTCTTGGCCTAGTCGCAAATGCAGTTCAAACGGCAAAAATTGTAGGAGATGTTACTACTGAAGTAAACCTGGTAGGAGGTGTAACAGAAGAGGTTGAAAATCTTTCACAAAATCTATTAGAAAATCTAGTGGCCAACGCAGTGTATGATTACGGAAAAGCAATACTATTCCCAGAAGAAAACGGAGCAAAGATTAATATTGGTCCAAAGGACCCTGCTATCGAGAAAATAAAACCAGTTACATACGAGTGGTTATATAACGATGATTGGCGTGGTCTACTGGAAGGTCAGCGGTTGGTTGCTTTGCATATCAAGGATGCTGCAAAAATGTTGGGCATAGAATTTCCTAAATCTGTACCTGTACATCAATATGAGAACAAAGAGAAACTTATCTATGACTTGAACAACAGCCAAATAACCATGGAAAAATGGTTACTTGAGATGAAGGATAAGCTCGAGTATCTCAACAAACACTCAAACTAAAAGAAGCAGTGTACCGAAGGTAATAAAGTACGAAGTGAAGTGGCTTTTAGTGTTTATAGTTTTTAGTGTTAGTAGTTTTTCTGTGTAATGTGTGTTTGTAAGTTGTTTATGCCACTGAGCATTCCTATAACCTATAGTTAACACGTATGGAGAGAAGTAGCTTGGACACTGCCCATTCGATTTTGTAGTTTGTTTTAATATGATGGAAATAATGACTGAAGATTTTAGTATACATCGCGTGTTGTTCATTTGTATTTATTTCTGGTTACTTTAATTTGTTTCTGAAATTGAAAATGCTTAAAGCTGGGCATGCTCACAATTTTATGCTTGAATTCAACGGCATTTTGTTATGTTTTCAAAGCCATGGAGAAATTAGAGAACAAAGACATACTCAAAGTCTTAGGTAATGATGATATTACTATACTTGAGTTTCTCAAAAAACACTCAAACTAAAAGAGGCAGTGTACCGAAGATAATAAAGGAGGATTTCCATTTGCCTGTTATCTATTTGAAGATGTTTTTATGCCTAAATAAATAGCCTAAATATGTTCGGTGTAATGAAAATCAAATAGTCGTAATACATCATCCAATTAATAAATGAGTATCAAAACATGAATATTAAAAATCGATCTTAACTATTTTGCATATGTCCCATGACATGTTTTTGAATTAGCATCCAAAACATTAAGTGATATTAAATCTTATAATTTTGAAAATCAATAATAATCAAATAAAATTAATTTTTGTCCATTCTTTAATCTCAGTCATAATGTCTTTTCAAACCCAACAACTCATATCAATATCCAAATTTATTTGTCATCCATCAAAAACTCATGCAATAAACATCCCTTATAAACTATGCATCATGCCCGAACACATACCATTGTCACAATTATAGTTATCTGCAACAAGATAATACAAATTGACCTATGGGACTAGATAATGAATCAT
The DNA here is from genome assembly GCA_027943335.1 of Chamaecyparis obtusa. NCBI lineage: Eukaryota > Viridiplantae > Streptophyta > Pinopsida > Cupressales > Cupressaceae > Chamaecyparis > Chamaecyparis obtusa. The sequence continues at coordinate 29,970 of BSBK01008402.1, read as the reverse complement.
GACATGCACATAATGGTATGGTTGTATGTGACTTCAAAAGCATGAACCAAAACATCAAACCCTTTACTAGGGTTCTAAGACCTAACAAAAAATTCACATAGTGTGATACAAATGTAAACCCTTTGAATGTCACATACCATAAATAGAAGAATGCATGTCAAACGACTTAAGAGACAAACATTGGTACATCAAGAACTGACATACACTAGTAAGAGTTTACATCTACATTGATACATCAAACATACAAAAACATGCACCATAATACATTTGATAATCTAAGACAAACTTGATAATGATTTTGAATGGTTAAACTTAAAAGTAAACACATGTAGTACAAACAATGACAGATATAGAAACAACAATAAATGAATTTCATATATCAGACGTCCTTTTAGAAAAACTCCTACTTGAAATAGGGATACCTTTGTATTTCAAAGATTGACACACAAACTAGAAATACCTAGATAATGAAAACAAAGTGGTAACCCTTATATGTAACATGTAATACAATGAGATATACATGGAAAGAATGTATCATTATAGATTTTTAAAAATGAAAAATAATGACATAAACATGGATTAAAAAAAAATGATTAAGTGTATAACTTAGAAGCCTAAACAAAATCACTTGAATCATATGGTTATGGAAACTTCTTAGTTCAACTTTTCCTTTCAACTTCTCAACACCCTTTTATAAATCTCCTCCACATCAATATTTCTACAACTATATTAGAGAACTATAACAATGTTGCCCCCTTCATGGGTGGTGCCCAAGCCTGAAAGAGTTAGGGTTTACAAATTAAACCCAAAGAAATATGTTGAATAAACATTACATGCCGATAAGAATGACACACTTTCTCATTTTCACTCTTTAGTTAATAATGCTAAGTGATGTGACTAAAATAACTGCCACAATTTAGAAAACCACAATATTAAATCAAGTATTTCTAGGGGGTTGACCAAAAGGCTTATCTAGCACATTAACCCTTTTTCCATGGTCATATAGGTAAAAATTTTAAGTACTGTGAGGTGAGATTACTCTATCAACCATTTAAGTTTCACATTTAGAACTTATGAAAGTTGTCGATAATGTTATATGAATCATAAGCTTATACTGCAATGCCAAATACTCATGATTGTACTGCAATGTCAAATACTGGTTTGTATATGTATCATGGTCAAATCTAATATGATAACACTAAATGACTTAATCCTTAATAATCAAACTAGACTTGATATAATGTCATGAATTGACTATGAAACTGAAATGAATGACCAAATCACATTGATCATGATGATACTGTCAACCGAGTTAGTGTTTTTGGAAATAAGGACAGTACAAAGAGGTTAGAGCAACAAACTCCCCATTTTTCCTTTGTTGACAAATACACTAACTTTCTCACTATTTGCAAAAAGTAAAAAAAGAAGAGAAGCTATATAAATTGAAACATGTATACGGGTGAAATCACAATAGTGTGTCCCACTTTTTGGGATGAAGGAAATTGGTTTTCAAAAAAAAAAAAATAGTTTTAGTGCCTTCGCTCGAACTACCCTCTTCGCGCGAAGGGGATGATTGGCTTTGCTCGAAGTACCCTGTGTGGGGTACATCACGCGAAGGGGGGGACTTCGAGCGAAGTACCCCACGCAGGTTACTTCATGTGAAGCCCCTCTTTGCATGAAGCCACTTTTTCACCAGAGTTTTTTAAATAAATTTTTGACTTCCTATTTCATTTTCACCATTTTTTGTTTGAGATTTTGTGGACTTGCAGCTTAGAGTGAACCAGTGATGTCCACTATGACATTAGCACCTCCCGAGCTTTATCAACCTCTTCAAATTGTTAGTAGTATCAGGTACACACATTTTTCTCATTTTTTATTGTAAATTATATGTTTTATATTTATTTTAGGTAGTTATTTATTTTAAATAATTTTTAGTTTGTAGAAATGTTATAAAATCGTAGTTAAATTTTAGAATATGGTAGAAAATGATAGTAGAATGTTAGAATATGTTAGAAAATTGTAGTTGTACTATTAGAAAATCATAGTAGAACTATTAGAAAATGTTAGAAAATATTAAAAAACCCTAGTATAAATATTAGAATATGAAAATTGTAATTAGGAATTGAATTCTGCATATTGATTAATGTTGCTAATTATGAATTATGTATATATATATATATATATATATATATATATATATATATATATATATATATATATATATATATATATATATATATATATATATATATATATATATATATATATATATCTGTGTGTGTGTGTGTGTGTGTGTGTGTGATTTTATTGCCTTCGACTACTGATGCTTGAGTTTAGTGTGCAGGAAAGAGAACCATAGAATTTATTCGGAGAATCCGGGCTAAACACATGTGAATTGAGTAAAGCCAAGGTTTAATCTGATTAAGATATTTAAACCTCATTGTAATGTGATCTTGGTTCTAAACATGATTTGTATGTGTTAATAGTTTGAATTCATGTTGATTAATTAGACATGTCATTGTGAATGTGATGTGTATTTCATGGTGTCACTTGACACTTGTATTGTACATGTGGAGGGTGACATGTCAAATTAGGGCTTAAGCAAGAATCACCTAACCTTATACGGTATTATTTTAGTCCCACTTGCATGTAGATGTCTTGTAGGTATCACATCAAGATAGAACTCAGATTTTAACTTTAGGGGTACTTTAGAGGGGTCAAAAATGACTCTAGAGTGTATTTTTGACCTAAATTAGCTAACCCTAGGGGGGTACCTTGGGTTGGGGGCTAGTTTTTATCTATGGAAAAGTCTAGATCACCATTATGGCCCTCCAAAAATCCTACTTTTCAAAAGTGGGGAAAATGGAGATGGCCACATGCATCTAACTTGTCCCACACTCCTTACTAAACCCACAATTAAGAGGGGGGACAAGAGGGAAGACCAAAGGATTAGAGGGCATGCCTCATTAATTGTTAGGTCTTGAGTACACCTTTGGAGGTGTTTTTAGATGGCTTGGAGGGACTTAGTGGGTGTTCACCCACTCTCTAACTTTAGAGACAATTAGGGTTGAAGAAAGGAGAAAAAGACAAGGGAAAAGGATAATGAGCTCTTCTCAACCTCATTCTTGCCATTTTGCTTGGACCAAGGTTGGTAGATTCTTGCCATGGAAAAATGCTCTTACATTTTATCTTTGTATATAGTTGTTTTGGATGAACATGTAGATCTTGTATGGTGTTCATAGATGTAAATTTTGTTATTGTTGTGTTGGGTTGGGGATTGTATTTGGATTTTGTATCATTCTTTGTTCTTTTAGTTTTGAGATTTTTGTTCATGGGAGTTTAAGGCATTACTCACCCTTTGGGAACAGAAAAAGTGGCCTTGGGTGAAGGGGTTAGTTGGGCTCTCCATTGTAGTTAGAGTCTCTTCTCTTGGAGAATTTGGAAAATTTCATGGGGTATGGGCTCGATGAAGCCATTTTGTATTCTTTGCATCTTGAGGATGTTAATAATGAAAGCTTGTGTATGGAGAATTGATAATGTAGCCTTTGAAAGACATGGAAATACTCTTGTTGGAAATGTAATAAGTTTGGCATTCTCCTCCTTGGTAAAGCCCACCTTCACCATAGCTAGAATCTCTTTGTAAATGCTTCTTCTGAAGTAGAAATGATGAAGTCTGATAATAAAGGAAAAAACTTGGCATTATCCTATGTTGATTCTCTTTTCTGTTGCACGGGCAAATATCTTGAATAATTGAGCAGCTTATTCAAAGTTGGTTAGTTTAATAATCGTTCTTTCAAGATTAACCTTGATTACCCAATTGTCAAATAAACTCTCCAGTCATATTTTTATAATGAATTTATTTAATAAAACCTTTCAACTTCAATTAAAAAAATTCAGAGAACTTAATCCTTGCTTTCGTTGTTCCTTAAATATTGAGACTTATATTAAAGTTTTTAAATGACTAATATTTATATAATTATAATTCTTTGTTTTTTCATTAGTGGAAGGGTACTAATAGTCATTATAGATAACTCGTACATTCTAAGAGCCTAAATGATACATTAGATTTTGTTAAATTTATTATTTGTTTTTATTATATGTGACTTAAATGAGTATAATTATTATTTTGGCTTCTAGATAGTTACAACAAATGTGGTGGGACTTGTTATACATGAAAGTGTAAATAATAAAGTGGTCATTCTAAGTTGATGTTTGATATATTTTATTTTTCCCCCTTAACCATTCTGTCTAACCACGTCAAAAATTGTACAACTAATTCAATACTTATGCACAAATGCTCTAGTAATCATGCACTATCGATATCAATAAAGTTGCAAAATTGGTTCAATTAGTAACTCTTTTCAAGCTACTAGGTATACTATAGTGACTATTTAGTCTATTAGAATTTTTTTTAGTGGGGTGTAGTTGGTAATAACCATATGAGTTTAATGCTATTATATGTGCTTTGGTCATCAATGTTGTAGCCATATTAACTATGTTATTTTTTACTTGTTTAAAAAGACTTATAGAGTAAAACTAATGCAGGAGCATCTTGGGTCCTTGGTAATCTTGCATCATGAATCCAAAAACTGTTTGTTTGTTGGTGGACCTTTTTTACCAATTTTGTATTTGTTTTATGTTCCTAGTCACCGGTTGGGTGATTATTATTTTGGTTGAATTCTTTGGATCTTTTGTGGATGCGATTGTGATATGGTGTTAATGGGATCATTTGGACGCATTCCCTTTGATTGCAACTCTTTTGCAGTTACTACATATGTGATATGAGTTATGGTGAGCTCTGTGATTGATACTGAGATGGAGTTTCTTGTTCCAGATAATTTTCTAAGATTTTATGATTTGTTGATCTGTATAGATCTTGGACTAGAGTGCTAGAAATGGTTTGATCCTTAGGGTTTGAGAATGCTATGTTTGTGATCTCACCTCTTTAGGCTGCATAGTTTGGGAGATATGGCATGATCTTTAATGACTAGACTTATGTTCTTTCAAGTCACTAGTTCATACGTGTACATCAATTGATTGTTTCCATGCAATTTGAGATCGTTGTGTTCTAGTATGTGCGGTCATAGATCGTTGTTGTTGGAACTTGTGTGGACCTATATCTTGGATCGCACATCCTTTTGTTCCCTATGCCATTGGTGTTTCACATTTTGGGTCTAGTCCTATTTTAGGTATCTATTCTAATGGTCTAATTGGTAAGATCTGGTTTACAATGGAGATTCTTGGGTTGTCATTGTGTGTGGTGCATTGTTTAAGGTTCTTGAGTTTGTGGTTGACTTTCTTGTGTAAACTCATGTTATGTTATATTCAGTAGGGGTTTTTCTTATGGATTGGGTCCTGGCCTATCTTTATGTAAGTTATTTTCTTATTCTTGGGGATTATGATTGGATAAGATGACTTGTGGCTTGTGATCTGGTATTTAAGCTAGGTTGTGGTTCTAGCTTAGAGAGGGTAGTTGGGGGAAGAATAGCTAAGATAGATTGAGATGTAAATTTGAGTCTAGTTTTCTTTATGTATTGGTCGAAATCGGGAAGGCCTTAGAGTCAAACATGTTGCATGATATTTGAATGTATATGGGTGTTTCCCTAATAATAAAAGAGTTGTTATTGGTTGCATCTTGTTGTGTTACTTTGTGTTTCTATTGTGTTGGCTCTTGTTGTACAAGTGGACATCTCTTTTGATATCTCTCTGATTTTGGACTGCATCAAGTGGTATCGGAGCAAGTTTCATTCCTATGATTGAAGATCTGGTGTCTTAAACTTGTGAATTTGTAGATTTGATGTTTATGGGGTGGAAGAACTGATGATCGGGCCTACATCATCAAATAAATTGTGCAAGGTTGTTAGGAAATATTTATTGTTAGTTTGGTTGTTCTTGAGGACTAGGGTATTGTTTGGGCTAAGGTATCATCTTGGTGAATCAAATCACCTATTGGAGGCAGTTACATCAAGATCTAGAAGGATATCACCAAGACTAAATCCTAGGTTGATGGACACAATGAAGGAAGATCTCTGAGCCAAGATTAGGAATGTGATGCAGTCAAGGATGGAGGATCCAATTAAGGACTATCTAAACTTGCAGCCAAACCACAACATAGTAGAATTATAAAGAAATAACACCAGATATGAGGGAGAACAAGTATTTATATTCATCAACAATTGATTACATGCAATGTGTCGAGCTGTAAGGCCTTCCCGGCTATGGCCAATTACAAAGCAAGAATAGTTCTACAAGATCACATAGGATCCAATACACCTCATGGCTAGTCCAGGTCTATAAAACAATAGAACACTGGTAGGTACTCCAAGAAAGAACTAAACTTGTGCACTCAGGCCACCAAGCAATCCTCTTGTTCCTAAGCTCGCAAGATACTAACTCTACTATCCTTCTATCCAGATCCCACTGATCCAACTGACCTAAACAACTACCCAAACATCTTTATAAATACTAATTCCTAGCCACAATTTAGCTTTACAAACAATTAAATCCCAAAACCTAGTTGGCTTCCAAAGTATACAAATATTAAATGCAAAACATGGTCGGCTCTCAAATAGCCTAACAATAATTAAGTTATCCATGTTAGCCTCCAGATCCACATAGGAGAATGCAACATGCTAGATCTAGGTCCCCACATGTCCAACAGTCAATCCATAACTCAAGGAATGCGACCCAAATTAAATGCATCTGTCAGCCAAGCCAATTCATCCAAACAACCAAGTTGATAAGACCGATTACCGAGCATCGAAGAAATAACTGAGCACTAGCGAACCGACCATGCCAAGCATCACCGAGCAACATAATTATCGTCAAGCGCTAGGAGTAACCGATGCTTTCAATTATCAAGTGTTCTTCAGAGACCGAGCACCTCAGTAAACACTATAACTGAGCAACCATACTCCAAGACTGAGAAAATAGTTCACTAACTAAGATCAAAACTACCAATCTGCCTTTCAAAACAAACATATTTTTGGTTGATACAGGATTTCCAAGAATCCTAGGATGCTCCTGCATCAGACACCCTAGGTAAAGAAGATTTTCTCATAAGGAAATCAGGAACGTCTTAAGGGAATCAGAACAGGTATGCCATATCTATTCTTAACCCATATCTCCTCTTGTCCTTCATTCCAAGTTGTCTTTACTTCATCCATTGTTCCTTGCAGCAAGTTTTCCTGCTTGTTATCTTTCCCATCTGTAACTGATAACAACCGACTTTGACCATCCTTTCCACTACCGATCACATCAGTACCTCGGTACATTCAATCCTCTTCGGACTCCTCAATCAACTTTGTATCATCTTCATCTCTCTATGTCATCAATGTCATTATTTGTTGTACTATTTCTATCAGAAAGACCATCTGCCTCTTTATCTCAACAAACTCTTCAGATATATCATTCTCCTTCTCTTTCAAACTAGACTTTGTAGGAATAGGTTCATCAATCTTGTGCTCCTGAGGTTTGTCACGGTCACATGGACAACACCTGATAACTCCACATTCCTTAGTCCTTGTCTCTTGTAAAGGTAATAGCTTATGCCTAGATCCTTCATGCCTAACCACATAAGTGTTTGCATGACCATCAAACAAAACATTTCTATCAAATTGCCAAGGTCTCCCAAACAACAAATGACAAGCATCCATAGGCAATACATCACACAATATTTCATCATGATAAGATCCAATTTGAAAATTAACCAAGCATTGTTCTTCAATCCTAAACTTAGAAACATCTTGTATCCAATTAATCTGATAAGGATTAGGGCATTTCTTTCTTTCCAAATTCAACTTAGTAACCATCTCTTCTTAAACAAAGTTCTCAGAACTGCCACCATCAACTATGACCTTACATACCTTATCCTTGCACTTACATCTGGTTCTGAACAAATTTCTTCTTTGCACTGGTTCCCAGACACATGTAGCTAACCTCCTAGTGATAAGAAACTCACCTTTTTTGGCAATATTCACAATGTCTTCTTTAGCAGTTAGTGCAACTCTTTTCTTAGGACATTCAAAACTTCTATGACCCGCTTCACCACATTGATAACAAGTACCAGTGAACTCATTTTTCCACCTTCCTCTCTGTCCAAGATTGAAATTCTTAGGGCCAAACCCTACATCAGTCTTCTTATGATTCTCTTCAGCAACTGTCTCACCAGTCTTACCACCTTTATTCTTATTGTTTTGTCTTCCTTCAAACTTCTTGTTCAAATTTTCTTCAATCTTTAATGCCATTTGATAAGCATCTCCTATTTTTGTCATCCGAATAGTAAGTAACTCTTCTTGAATACTAGGTCTCAAACCATAAACATACCTAGCAACCTTTTCTTTATCAGCTTCAGAATGACCAGTCCTAATCAGGATTCCGTAAAACTTCTTAGTATACTCCTGCACTAATTTGTTAGTCTACTTCAAGGCTTGCATCTTCTTAAACATGCCCAACTCATAATCCATCAGAATGAATTGCTTCTTCAACTTGTCAACCATTCAGTTCCATCTAGTGATCTTTTCCTTTCCCCTCCTGCTTCTTTCAAATTGAACTTCCCTCCACCAAATATTTGCATGACCCTTCAATTTAGTCTTTGCAAATCTAACTCTATCAGGATCTTCTATTTCTTCATACTCAAAGTATTCATCTATCTCATTAATCCAATCAATCATCTCTTCCGGCCTAAGGCTTCCAGAAAATGTAGAAACTTCAATCTTAGGTCTTTTCCCAATTTTAGACATAGCCTTTAGGATTCTATTTTCTTCTGGATCCCTAGCTTCTTCTACGGCTTCTTCAAAGTGATCTTCTTCCTCAGATTCATCATCACTATCTTCTTTCAATGTAGTCTTCTTTCTCAATTCCTCTTGTAGATCTTGCACTTATTTTTGTAAATCTCTAAAATCATCAAGACTAAATTCTCCAGCAGCTTCCTCCTTTGAGATCTCACGAGCTCTCCTTGAAGGCATCTTCAATCCAAGGTCCTGGTGCAAACTATCTCTCCTTCGGTGATCTATCTGTTGGTGCCCAAAAATGATGGATCACTTTTGGCCAACTGACAAGTACACACTGATACCTCTGTAATTCTGGCTTAATCAAGCCAAGGTTGGTAGGCTTGAATTCACTTTAAATTATCAAATTCTCTATGTCGCACAACTATGTACATAAATAAACAAAGTTCCTCCCAAGGTGGTGAATGATCTTTAGAGGAAAGAAAAAAATCATCTAATAATCTCTACTCTATAAATCTTGACTAAAGTGGATTAAACTAAGGTCTCAAAAGTAATGCTTTTGAAATAATAATTATATAATCTACAAACCACAAAGTATGAACCAAATGACAATTTCCAAATAATATTTAGATCAGTGCCTTCTAAATACTTGGGCTATAGAGTCATAAAACTTTCAATCCTACATACGATCAGAGACAGTTTTAAAAACTTGCTTTAATAAGACAAGACCATCACTTCATAGGCTTCCACTTGACTTATAATTCAAATCAATCTATATAGCTAATATTATCAAATTTAAGTCAAATTAAGAGACCGATAAAAACAAGAGAAGATACACAGATCTTTCAATTGATTTTTAAACTATATAAATTAATTTTGAATTATGATACTCAGAGAATTTACCACAATGAAACACTCCATAAAATAGAATATCTGAAAGACTAATTGAAAACATATAACTTATAACCACAAATAAAAAAGAAGAGCACTTATCTTTATTAATGTTAAAAAAATAGTACATTAGAGTTCATCTTGTGCAATTGTGATCAAATTCTATTCTATGAAAAATCTTAATTGTATTGTCTACTTTCCATTTTACATTATATATATATATATATATATATATATATATATATATATATATATATATATATATATATATATATATATATATATATATATATATATATATATATATATATATATATACACACACACATATATATATATACATATATATATGTATATATATATATATATATATATGTATATATATATATATGTATATATATATATATGTATATATGTATATATATATATATGTATATATATATATATATATATATATATATATATATATATATATATATATATGTATATATATATATGTGTATATATATATATATATCTATATGTATATATGTATATATATATATATGTGTATATATATATATATATCTATATATATATATATATCTATATGTATATATGTATATATATATATATATATATATATATATATATATATATATATATATGTGTATATGTATATATATATGTGTATATGTATATATATATATATATGTATATATGTATATATGTATATATATATATATATATATACATATATATATATATATATACATATATATATATATATATACATATATGTATATATATATATATATATATATATATATATGTTAGAGTGGTTTTCACACCTCCTTAGGGTGAAAAGACACAACCCTTATTACAAATTATTTTGAAAAAATAATAAACTAACTAAAAATAATTACCTAACTTTTGGATTTGGGTCTGGTTGAAAAACCAAAACACCTCATGGAAAGCTAAGATTTTTACTGCAAATAGGAAATTCTATTTCCTGAATTGGACCTTTTTTAGATTTTTAAAATTAGACCATCTTCAGCCTTTGTCGACGTCATCTTTGCAAAAGGTCAAAATTCCAGCATTTTTTGAAGGCTTTGATCACATAATTTTGATTGTTCCTGTCACGGAGCTTCCTTTCTTAATCCTTCAACTTTTAATTGAAAATTAATATAATTATTTATCCTATTTCATTTACTCCATCATTAATTATTTGGCATGGAAATTAAGAGGCCATTTTTTAGGGTTTTATCACTATATAGGACTCCAAATTTTGCTCAAAATTTAGAGCTCCAACAGGCTCTTTCTGGAGACGTATGCTCCATGTGAGCATAGAAAGATTCCAACTATCTCTAGAGAAGCAGACCAAGTATCCATAATAATCTAATGCGAAGTAAAATTGGGTGGCCCCAAGCACCCCAAAATTCAACATTAATCCTTTCCTCTATCAAACACTTGATTTTGATCATGTAACACTTTGGATCTCTTGAACATGATGCCATCATTTTTGTGAACAATACTTGTTGCTTTATCAATGTATTTTTTGGTATTCTCTTTTACTTTTTCCTTTGAGAAATCATCATATCCACTTTGATCCTTGCCAAATAGAAGCTCCCTTTGGTCATGCATGTGACCAATCATATAAGCATTAGAATAAATCTTCTTTGCATGATTGTCCTTTTGTATACAATTTTCTATGTCTCCATATTTAGAATGCAGATTATGTTTGTCTAATCCAATCTTTTCTTTAGGCCTATGGTGCAACACTTGTTCATATAATGGTTTTAAAGATGGTTCATATCGAGGAGACACTTCACATTTACCAAGACTATGGTCAAGTGAAATATTTGAGCAATCTTCAAAACTATCCTTTAATCTATTTCCCCCATCATGCTTGGCTAATTCCATATCATCTTCACATATTTGGTGTACCTCTGACTCAAAGGATGAACTAAAAGATATCTCACCCTTTGAATGCACTTAATGAGTTTCATCAACTTTAAAATTAGGACTGCTATCTTCATTATGATGCTGATGGATTCCATTGCATAAAGGATCCTCTTCAAACAATGGATTTGATAACATAGAGAAATCAGACATAACTTCATCTACTTCCTCTTCAAACAATGGATTCAGGAACATAGAGAATTCAGGCATACATTCATGAGAATTTTCATTTGGATCATCAAGTTTTTCATCAACAAGACTAACATCTTCATTGAAATTATCTCCTGAAACTTCCTCCTATTCATGCAGTTCTATTTCATCTCCACTATTTGATTTCTCTTGAATATGGGATGATCCATCTACCTCCTTACCATGGTGGATTGAGAAAAAAATTTGGACCATGTTCTTCTCAGTGTGTCTTCGGTATTCTATGTCTAATAAGGCTAAAATCTCTTCTACATGGAGAAGATCCTCTTCCTCATTTTCATATTCACTGATGTTTGACATCATACAAGTATCATCATGGAAAAAATTTTCCTCGGACTATCCAAAAGAATCTTATCCATCCAAATATGAAACCTCACTTGATTCATATGTTATTTGAACTCTGAACTCTTTCTCCTTTGCAACTAGTTCATTATTCATAAGTTTGAGAAAGGTAAGGAACTGATGATCATATAAAAGACCTAGTTCTTGCATTTTGTTGAAAATATTAGAGGATGTAGGTTTGCACTCTGAAGGTATTTCTTGATAGATATTAAACATCTTTAGGAAGAATTCTACTGCAGATTCTTCTTCTTGTTTCTCTAAGTTCAAAAATGCCTCCAAAGGGGATATGTAATTTGGATCTTCTTCATCATCAGTAAGATTTCCATCAAACACAAGGCCTTGTTTAATTTGATCATAAGCCTCCTCTTCTTTGTCTTCACTATCTTCTTCTAATATCTTAAAAAGTAGCTTTAGATCAGGGTCATCTAGCGAGATTCCCAAGTTTTTGACCTTTCTCATTAATTTGTTTTGTGAAGGCATAATTGTTACAAGTATCCTCTAATATATATCTTCCATCCTCAAGAATAAGTGTGCAAAAGACTCCCCTTCAAATCTCTCCAAACTGAAAAATGCATCTAGTAGATACATACTACGATCCTCCTCCATGTTGCATCTTTGGTCTTCACACTGTTCATAATACATTTTATCTCCATCGCTTGCATCATAGAATTCATATAGAAACCATTTTTCAAATTCTTTCCAAGATGAAATAATTTGTGTAGGTAATGATTCATATGCTTCTCTTTCATTATCTTCTAATGTCCTAACAAATAATTTCATTTCCTGATTTTCTGCACAAATCTCATAGTTCTCTATAAATGCATAAAATGCATCCAAATGTTCAACTGCTGATTCATCCCATTCTCTATGGAACTTTGGTACAAGCTACAAAAACATAGGGAGCAACTTAAAAGGAATACAATGGAATTCCCTGATACCATCTGGGATAAATGGTTTTCTCTGAAATGGTTGTTTATTCTGATATATTCTAAATATCCAAATTGGTAGTAACAAATTTCTTTATACATTAGGTTCTTGACAATAGAGTCACCACCTCTTTCAAAGAGTTCAAAGAGGAAAACTTTACTTATCTCCTTCTGGGTCTTCTTCCTTAGTAGAGTCACTGATTGAAATTCATTATTGAATAGAGTCACCACCTCATTCGAGGAATGTCTTTCTTCTGGGTTCTTTCTTCCAGTAGAGTGTGCTTCCAAATAAACTAATATAACTACTTTCTGAGTCTGATCTATGAAATCTAAAATTCTAGGTAACTTCACACTATATATTGTGAGCAAGTCTCCCTAGTGGACTTGCCAATTTGTTGGTGCCCAAAAATGATGGATCACTTTTGGCCAACTGAAAAGTACACAATGATACCTCTACAATTATGGCTTAATCAATCCAAGGCTAGTAGAACTTAATTCACTTTAAACTATCAAATTCTCTATGTCACACAACTATGTACATAAATAAACAAAGTTCCTCCCAAGGTGGTGAATGATCCTGGGAGGAAAGCAACAAATCCTCTAATAATCTCTACTCTATAAATCTTGATTAAAGTGGATTAAATCGAGAAAATACTTCACTAACTAAGATCAAAACTACCAATCTACCTTTCAAAACAAACATATTCTTGGTTGCTACAGGATTGCTAAGAATCCTAGGATGCTCCTGCATTAGAATGAGATGACTAGTTTGAGGAATGAGGTCGTGGAAGGTATTAGGAATGTTGTTATTGGATTGCACATGAATCCTAGATCTAATGATGGTTTCCAAGAAGATATAGAAGGATTTGGAGCTGCAAATGGTGCTAGATCTATTGGAAGTGGTGGATTTGGTCGGTGGATGAGACCTATAGGAAGACTAGGTGTTGGTTATAGGTTGGAAGTATCTAGTTTCTTAAGTACATTAAATATAAAGGACCTGATTGATTAGATAGGTGAGTTAGAAGATTACTTTAAGTTAGAAGATATCCAAGATCCTTGGAGAGTAAGGTTAGCATAGACAAATTTGAAAGGACATGCAACTTTGTGGTAGAAATAATTACAGAAAGATAGAGAGGAAAAATGTGAAATGAAGATCACTCAGTAGATGCTGATGGTTGCAAAGTTGAAGGAAATACTCATATTTGAGGACTCTGAATTGGATTTTTTCAAGAGGCTATAAAACCTAAAACATAAGGATCTGACTATGAAGGATTAGATTGAAGATTTTTACAAGGTAACCATTCAATTTGGTCACAGAGAAATTTCCAAGGAGAAGGTGGCTAGGTATGTGAATGATTTAAGTTTTAATATTCAAGATGAGCTAAGCATGGTAAAAATTGGATCATTTGAGGAGGCTTATAAATATGCATTGAAGGCAAAAGATAAGTTGAATAGGAAACACCAGGATAACTCTAGAGGAAAAGAAAAGCAAGTTGCTAGTAGTAGTGATAAGGAAAAACAAGTAGTTGAGAAAGAAGTTAAATTAGTGGCACCTAAGAAAGGTAATGGTGGTAAAGAGTTTGAGGGTCCTTTCTTTAAGTGTGGCTTTAAAGGTCACTGGTCTTTCCAATATAAGGAAGATAAGAGAGTTTCTTGTGTGAATGAAGAAAGTGGACCATATGTTGGTGAAGAAAACAATGGGCCTGGAAATAGTGAAGCTCCTATACTCCAAAGGTTGATGATGAATAGGGGGATAGAACCTTGTCAAAGGAAGATTTTATTCAGAACCAGATGCAAGGCTAGAGGTAAATGTTGTAAGGTGATAGTAGATGGTGTTAGCACTAATAACTTGGTTCTTCAAGAGATAGTGTAGAAGATTGGTTTGAGAAGACTTAAGCATCCAAGTCCTTATAGGATTGGTTGGTTTGATGATGATCATGTGTTGGAAGTAAGGTAATAGCTCTTCATGAATTTTTCATTGGTTCTTATAAAGCTGTAGTATTATGTGACATAGTAAATATGAGTGGATGCCATTTTTTTACTTTGAAAACCTTGTTAGTACGATAGAGAGGTTGTTCATGACTGTAGTTCAGTAATGTAATTATCATTAGCAAGGATGGTAAGAGATGTAGATTGCTTCCTTTGATGGATGAGAAAAAGGAGGTGAAGAATCTAAGTCTTTATAGAAGATTTTAAGAGAAGATCTGAATGATGATCTTGAGGTTGGTTTTGATGGAAAATTGGATCAGATTTATTTGTAGTTGCTAGTTGATGGTAGAAGGAATGAAATACAGGTTGCAAGTGAGGAGGATTTACAGATGAAGAATAAGTATGGGATTACTATCCCTTGTTCTTTCATATTTTCATGAACTACTCTAATGGAAAATATTTTCGTAGCCTGGGTGTCTGATGCAGGAGCATCTTGGGTCCTTGGTAATCTTGCATCATCCAAAAACAATTTGTTTGCTGGTGGACCTTTGTTACCAGTTTTGTATTTTTTTTCTGTACTTGGTCACTAGTTGGGTGATTGTTGTTTCAGTTGAATTATTTTGATCTTCTATGGATGTGATCATGATATGGTTTTCATGGGATCATTTGTAGGCATTCCCTTTGATTGCAACTCTTTTGGAGTTACCACATATGAGTTATGGTGAATTCTGTGGTTGAGACTAAGATGCAGTTTCTTGTTCCAAATAGTTTTCTAAGATTATTTGATCATTTGATCTGTGTCAATCTTGGACTGGAATGGTGAAAATGGATTGTCCTTGGTGTTAAATAATTCTATGTTTGTGATCGCACCTCTTTAGGTTGTGTGGTTTGGGAGATCTGGAATGATCTTTTCTGACTGGTTATGTTCTTTCAACTCACTAGTTCAGTTGTGTTCATTAGTTGATTGTTGTCATGCAGTTAGTGATCATTGTGTTCTAGTGTGTGCAGTCATGGATTGTTGTTGTTGGAACTTGGGTGGACCTATATCTTGGATTGCGCATCCTTTTGTTCCCTATGTGATTGGTGTTTCACATTTTGGGTTTGGTCCTATTTTAGGTATCTATTCTAACAGTCAAATTGGTAAGATTTGGTTTGCAGTGCAGATTCCTAGGTTGCAGTTGTGTGTGGTGCATTCTTCAATGTTATTGAGTTTTTGGTCGACTTCCTTGTGTGAACACACATTATATTGTGTTCATTGGGGGTTTTTCTTATAGATTTGGGTACCAACCTATCTTTGTGTAAGTCATTTTCTTATTCTTGGGGATTGTGATAAAATAAGCCAACTTGTGGCTTGCAATATGGTATTTAAGCTAGCTTGTGGTTCTAGTTTAGAGAGTGTAGCTGGGGCAAGAATAGCTAAGATGGATCGAGATGTAAATCTAAGTCTAGTTTTCTTTATGTATTGGCTGAAACCAAGAAGGCCTTAAAACTCGACATGTTGCATGAAATATGAATCTATATGGATGTTTCCCTAATAATAAAAGAGTTGTTATTGGTTGCATCTTGTTGTGTTACTTTATTTTTTCCATTGGGTTGGCTCTTTCTGCAAGACTGGACATCTCTTCTGAGATTTCTCTGGTTTTAGACTGCATAAAAAATGAGCACACCAAGTTTTGTATTTCCAATTATATTTCATGCTAATGTATAACTTATTATTTCTTCAATTCAATTTTTTTAAATGAAAATTTTCAATCCATTTTTAAGGTAGAAGCATTATGTACAACATTGCTTGACTTAACAAATAGTGAGTAAGTGTAAAAATAGAGCCCTTGTTGTGAAACACATAATGCTCAGTTGAAATTTTTAATATGAGGTGACTAAAATTAAAGTTCCCATGAGTAATTTTAGGTTGAAAGTTGTTTTGTTGACAACACAATTAATACTTTCTTCTCCAATAAATTAGATTGTCTCAAACTAGCTTCATGAACACTACCAATAAGATTTCTCCTAATGTCGAGTTTAGTATAAGTGATGACAATATAGCATCAAAGGGTATTGCCACTATATAGAAACAAATAATTTTGAGTACAAAATATATTCATTGCTCAAAAAATATTTTAAAAGTGATGTTTTTTTATTTAAGGATGAATTGGATTATTTCTTATATTTATGCTCCTAACTCTAAAACAGTGAGATTGTCAAGATTATGGAATGTTAGAGTTATGAAGAACAAGATGTTTAAACTAATTTCAAACTTGGAAATAGATGAATATTGGTGATGCAATTTATTTAACTAGCATAAATCTAAAGACCAAATGATTGAGTAGATAATAATCTACCATAAATGATGTTGTAGCAAGAGGAAATGTTTTTACAAATTAGAAAAAATGAAGGTAGTCAATTAATTTTGATAAAGGAGGAAATATTAATTTTCATTATTGCATTATAATAATAGAATATATGGATATTAAAGAGGGAAAAAGTTGAAAGATGTTTAAGATGAAATTGTTTGATTTATACAAAATAGGGTTTACAAGGCATTTGATTATTCTCAATGTCGAGGAAATACTAATATAAGACATATAAAGGTAACATGAAAGTTGAGTATTTTAAGGTAGAGTAAAAAAGATTGCAATGAAAAGTAGATTAACTAAGAGAGGTGAGTTACTAAGTATTAGTAAAAGATGTTGGATGATTAATTTTAAAATAAAAATATAATTGTATTATAAATTTGAATTTAATTATTAAATTAAAAAAATATCTTAGTAGACTCTCTTTTGATGTCTAGATTATAGATAATTAATGGGCACGATGATGTGGTACTATTGAAATTTAATATTTCAATATTTTCATATGTATAGTAGTAGAACAACTACAAACCAACTAGTTTAGGTGGAGTTATAATGGGCCTATGTTCAGGTACATGATATGTATGTGGAGTAAATATGCAACTCACTAGAAAGTACCTTTATGTAGTTATAAACTAGGAATTCTCTTGAAATTCAAGAATCTTCTCAAAATTCATTAAATCAAGATTAAAGAAATATAATATTTGTAAGGGAGAGGACCTAGTAGTTGAGCACCCTAGCTTTGCGCTTCTCAAAATCCTATGCGTAAATTTAGAATCAGTCCCAATTTTTTACAACAACTTAATTAGAAACTATCCTATTTGTAACTAAGGTTTCAAGATCACATCATCAAATATGATTTCATATCAACATAATTTTTGCCAAGGTGTCCAAAATAGCCCCCAAAAAAGAGATGATTGTTGTGCAGAAAGTAGACCCATACCTGTGCAGTTGATGTGTGATGCAGAGGGTGTGATATCATTCCTAAGCCCACTAATCAATAAGGAGATCAATAAGTCAACATGTGTAAGATACAACTTCTCACATGAAATCCCAAACAAGGATTCACTTTCTAGGCCATTCTCATGCACCTAGAGCCTCCAACTTGCCAAATCTCCAAGCAAGCCTTCCACACTTGTTGTAACATCCAAGAAAATCATAACATGTCCTATTTACTATGCTTCACTAGCCTTCTAAGTCTGGTCAATAGATTTACAATACAACTCACTCCAAGAGCCCTCTTTCCTTGTAGCCTTGTCAAGCCACTAATCTTCCCTTTAATCACAACTTTCCCAAACAACTAGGGAAACCCTTGACTATTTCAGATACCCTTTTAGGTGCTACAAAACATACCTAAATGTCAAGGTAGGTTCCTTTGGACCAGTACTCAAATCCAATGCCCCTCCACCAACCAACTGGGCCTAATAAGCCCCCATTTACAAAGAAGCCCATAAGATTACTCACTCCCTTGACTCCCAATGAAGGAAAATTCTTTAATAAAGGTTAGAAACAACAAATTTTCAAGTTTTTAGGGTATCAACACTCACCTATTCATCTAGGCATCAAACCCTCACTCCTAGGATCATTAGGCTAGGGCTTTCTAGAAATGGCTCTTCCAAAATCCTCTAAATCCTCCTAATAGATCTAACACATCCCCAATGATCCCAATAGACAAGATCTAACACAAAATACCCCCTTCATTAAGAGTATTTTTTCAAACAATGACTGGTGCAACTTGGGGCACCTTCAATCAGCATTTCACCGCCATTTTGTGGTCTCTCCAACTCAACACCTGTAAATCCTTGCATCCACATTATAATACAAGGATAATATACATATTATGACTCCTCCCACCAATCACATTGACCACAGGGGATGGGAGAGTCAATCCATTCAAGGAGACTTCAAGACACAAAGTGTTGATTGCACAAAACCCTCTTATGGAACAATCAATACAAAGTTGTGTTGGAAACAATTGTCTGAAGGAAATTGCTACTCAAATTATGTATTGTCTTTGATGTCACACAATGTCATAGTTCGCAGCAATCAGTTCCTACCGAGCTCAGTCGGTCTGCCAGACAGGGAAATTCAGTGTTTACCGAGTTCAGTCGGTTATCAAAGGAAATTCAGCATTTACCGAGTTCAATTGGTTATCAAAGGAAATTTAGTGTTTACCGAGTTCAGTCAGTTATCAAAGGAAATTCAGCATTTACTGAGTTCAGTCGGTTATCAAAGGAAATTCAGCATTTACCGAGTTCAGTCGGTTATCAAAGGAAATTCAGTGTTTACCGAGTTCAGTCAGTTATCGAAGGATTGTCGATGTTTACTGAGTTCCCTCGGTCTCCGAAAGATTGTAGAAAGCTTAATTCAGCTGACTGTTATACTAAATAATGTTGATTTGACAAATCTAAAATCATATAAATAAAAGGTCAAATGTGAAAAATAAAAGGGGATATACAGAAAGAAGATTTACAGAAGAAAAGACAGGAAAGGTGTGTGCGAATTTGTGAAGGATGTTCAGATATCCTTAAGGTGCAGCAAAGATTTATTCGATCAGGAAGGATCACACATATGCAGAACAGAGATCTGTAATCAGCAAGGTAGTTGCATTATTATACAGGTCATTTTTCATTGTTACCTTCTTATCATTGTAACAGTGAATTCTAAATCTCTTAACCGAGTTGTTTTAACAACCATATTGTAAATCCTCTAACAAGGTGACAATTCCATTGAATTGTTTTCAAGACCTCTTACCAGGCCACTCCTAGCAAGGTGATTAAATCCTCTAACAAGGTCACACCTAACAGTGTGTTTTGTAACCTTTTACCGGGTTGGCTTCTAACCGGGCATCACTTCAGAAAAGTGAAAATCAGTATCTAGATACATTGGTGGTTTTTCCTATATTGGGTTTCCACGTTAAATCTTGTGTCTCTTGTGTTCTTAATTGCTATCTTAATCATACACCAGTGCTGATGAATATCTAAAAGATAATTTTGCTAATACTTTCTGCATCTTCAAAGTTATTGCAATCTATTTACCGAGTGCTAAAATAGATAACATTTTTAAGAAATCCTAAGGGATCTGGAAAGAATTAATTGTGAAGTGTTTTATGGTTGACTGATTCGCCCCCCCCCCTCTCAGTCACTTCATCCATATTCCATCAATTGGTATCAAAGCTTTTGGTGCTTGCAGGAAGGGTTTCAAGGACCTAAGCTAAAGATCAGGATGTCTTACAAGAGGGAAATTCCAAAGCTCAACAGAGATAAATTTTCAGCATGGCAAGGTCTCATGCGACTTCATCTGGCTTCCATTAGTGATTCAGGATGCAACTTCCATTAGTGATTCAGGATGCAAATACATTGATGAAGAATACACAATTCCTAATGGCGCATTAACTGTTGAAGACATTGCAGAATAAAAAGACTCACAACACCATGATGATAGACATTGCATCTACTCTCAGCTATGAAGAATTTGATGATATTAAAGAATGCACTACTTCATATGAAATGTGGATGGCACTGAAGAAAATATATGGTGGTGATCAAATGTGAAAAGAGCCAAAGCAGAAAGCCTAAGAGGACAGTTTGACAAGATGAATATGAAGGAAGATGAAAACATTGCAAAATATGTTGAAAGAATCAAAGCAAGTGTAAGTGCAATTAGAGCTTCTGGAGGAACAATCTCAGATGAAACATGTTATAAGTAAGGTACTCAGAACATTACTCCCTATCTATGCAATAAGAGTATCAACTATTCAAGAAAGAAGATGTGAAACAAACCACAATATAACTTTGGATGCTTTAGTCTGGAAGATTGACAGCCTTTGAATTAGACAACTATGACAACTATGTTCCTAGTTCCAAAAATATTGAATCAGCATTTGAGGCCAAGGTTTCACTAAAGAAGAACAAGAAAATTAAAGAAGTTCAGTCAAAAAGTGAAGAAGTATCAGAAGAAAGTTCTGATAGTGATCTTGAAATTGTAGAGAGCATTACTTGCAAAGAAGTACTCTAGAGGGAAAGGTAAATATAAAGGTAAAAACTCCTTTAATCTATTTTTCATGTGAAGAGATATGGGACATATTGTAGCTAGGTGCTCCAAACAAGCAAGTCAAGGAAGAGAAGAGAAGTCACAAGTAGTATGGCAAAAAGAATTTCAAATCAATTCAAGGATAAAGGTAAGAAAACATGTTTTATGGCTAAGGATTCTGATGATAGTGAAGAAGAAATTGTCTTTATTGCTATAAAAGATGAATCTGATGATGATGAAGATAAGATGGGCACTTATTTCTCATATAAGAAAAGATGATATATGGATAATAGACAGCGGATCACATCACATGACTGGTGACAAGACAAAATTTGAATATCTAGAAGACTATGATAGTGGTAATGTAAGATTTGGAAACAATGAACCTTGTTGCATAAAAGGAAAAAGGAAGAATCTCATTAATCAAAGAACTCATATGTGATAATGCTTATTGGGTTGAAGGACCGTAAAACATAATCTTCTAAGTGTAGCACAGCTAATCAACACTGGTTTCAAGGTTGAATTCATGAATGGTCAAGTAAGACCGCTGGATGAAAAAGGAAAACTCATTGGATCAAGCAACAAACAAAAGGCAACTTATTTTATCTTGATCTCAGTGAATATTCATGCTTTATTGCTCAAATAGAAGAAAGTTGGCTATGGCACAAAAGGTTATGTCATGTGAATTTTGATAACATGATAAAAATAAGAAAATTCAAGAAGGTTAGAGGCATTCCTATTTTGAAGAAACCTGATACTGGTCTATGTAAGAATTGTCAGATTGGCAAAAATGAGTAAAACTAGTTTCAAGAGTAAGAACTATCAGTCTAAAGAAATTTTGGAAATTGTGCATACTGATTTATGTGGACCTATTGGAATAAAAAGCTATACTGGAGATAAATTCTTTATTCTTTTCGTTGATGATTATTCTAGAATGATGACTGTCATGTATTTAAGAGAAAAATCAAAAGCATTTGAAAAGTTGAAATGGTACTTAGCAAGAGTGGAAAAGGAAACAGGGAAAAGATTGAAATGCTTAAGATCAGACAGAGGTGGTGAATTCATCTCCCATGATTTTAACAACTTTTGCATGAAAGAGGAATCAAAAGATAGGTATCAGCTCCTAGAACTCCTGAGTAGAATGGAATAGCAGAAAGAAGAAATAGATCTATTATGGATTGTGCAAGGACTCTAATGATAGAAAAGAACATCGCTATAAAGTACTGGAAGGAAGCTATCAGCACTACAGTTCATACCTTGAACCGAGTACAATTGAAGGAAAGGACACATTCAAAACTCCTTATGAATTATGGTATGGCTATAACCCAATGTAAGTTACATGAAAATATTTGGTAGCAAGTGTTATATCTTAAAAGAATCCAGAAGAAATAAATTTGATGTGAAAAGTGATGAAGGAATATTCCTAGGATATTCTAGCAAAAGCAAGGCATACAAATGTCCTGAACTTATCTACTCACAAAGTCATAGAAAGTATACATGTAAAATTTGATGAGTTTGCCAGAAAAGACTGAAGAAGAAAGCAAAAGGGGAACCTGAGAACTACAGAAGATTCATTTACATTGAACCTGAAACATTGGCAGACACAACTATCAATAAGGAAACTATATCTATCGAGCCTAGCACAATTACCGAGTCACAAACTGAGTCACAGGAAGAAGTTCAAACTGAGTCACAGGAAGAAATTCAGACCGAGTCTCAGCCTGAAGTTACTGAGAAAATATCTACCGAGCCCGAGCAACCTGAAGAAGAGATCCTAGAAGACAACAACATGAATCAATTCAAAAGGCAAGGAACCTATACTACCCAAATATGTCGGAAGACATCATACACGAGATCAAATTATTGGAAACAAATCAGATGGTACTATGACAAGAAGCAAGCTAAAAGGTACATGTCTGCTTACTGACTTTTGAACCTAGAAATATCAAAGATGCATTGGAAAATGAAAGTTGGATTGAAGCAATGAATGAAGAATTAGAACAAATACAAAAGAATAAAACATGGACTCTTGTACCTAGACCTAAAGATAAGAATGTAATTGGAACAAAATGGGTATTCAGGAATAAGCTGAATGAAGATGCTCAAGTATCTAGAAACAAAGCTAGACTGGTATGTAAAGGTTATTCTCAAGAAGAAGGTATAGATTATGGAGAAACTTTTGCTCCTGTTGCAAGATTAGAAGGTGTAAGAACTCTACTTGCTTATGCAGGCACACAAAGGATTTAAGGTATATCAGATGGATATAAAATCTGCATTTTTCAATGGAATTCTTGATGAAGAGGTCTACATTGAACAACCTGAAGGTTTTTGTTGATCCAGATAAAAAGGACATGGTCTGCAGGTTACACAAAGCATTGTATGGTTTGAAACAAGCTCCTAGAGCATGGTATGAAAGACTCCATAACTATTTGATTCAGATTAATTTCAAAAGACCCAATGATTAACAGCAATCTGTATATTAAAGAAGGACCGAATGACAAAATTGTATTGGCAAAAATATTTGTAGATGATACTATATTTACAGGGAGATGAGGATCAGTGCAAAGAATTTTCAGAGAAAATGAACAAAGAATTTGAAAATGTCTATGTTTGGTTAATAAAATTCTTTGTTGGTCTTCAATTCAGCAAAGCAAGAATGGTATATACATTACTCAATCTAAATACATTAAGGAAATACTTAAGAAGTTTGGTATGGAAGATTCAATACCAGTTGGTACACCCCATGTGTACTGGACTGAAACTTAACAAAAATGATGATTCAAAAGAAGTTGATCAGACGCTATACCGATCTATGATTGGAAAATTGCAGTATGTAGTACATACAAGACCTGATATTGCCTTAGCAGTCGGTATAGTAGCTAGATTCTCAGCAAAACCTAAGGAAAATCATATGATGGCAATCAAAAGAATCTTAAGATACTTAAGAGGAACTGAAGAATATGGTTTGTGGTATAAATTTGGAGGCAATCTAGACTTAAAAGTGTTTTACTGATGCTGATTTGGGCAGGAAACATTGATGATAGAAAAAGCACAAGTGGTGGAGCATTTTTTCTTGGAAAAAGACTGGTATCCTGGACTAGTAAAAAGCAAAATTGCACATCTCAATCCACAGCTGAAGCAGAATATGTTGCTTCTGCAGTAAACTGTTCAAATATTGTTTGGTTTAAACAGTTATTAGAAGGTATGAAGGTTGAAATCAAAGAACCAGTTGTTATATTTTGTGACAATACCAGTGCAATAAACATTCGAAGAATCCAGTGATGCATTCCAAAACCAAGCACATTGCTATTAAATATCACTTTGTCAGAGAATTGGTACAGGACAAGGAAATCAGATTAGAATATATTCATACAAAAGAACAGATTGCAGACATTTTTACCAAACCATTACCTAAGGATGCATTTGTGTATCTAAGAGGTAATTTAGGGGTCTTCCCCCTATCCGAGGCTCACTAAATACAGTTTTTTAGTGATGCATCAACCAGAACATGATTGAAAATCAACCAGTTGATGCAGCATATTCAAGGAATCATTGCATATGAATCAGTACTTGAGGTACATTAATTTACACCGGTAATATGTGAATTGTCTTTGGCATGTGTTGTCAAAGAGGAGTGTTTGCTATGTCTTTTCTATTACCTTCAAGAAATTTCAATAGGTCAGAAGGAAGAATTTTCATGATAAAGGAAGTTTGCTGACAGAGGGAGATTTGAATCTGAACTGAGCTAACTCTTTCAAATTTCTTATGCTATGACATATTGTGTTGCCATCAATGCCAAAGAGGGAGATTGTTGGAAACAATTGTCTGAAGGAAATTGCTACTCAACTTATGTATTGTCTTTGATGTCACACAATGTCATAGTCCGCAGCAATCAGTTCCTACCGAGCTCAATCGGTCTACAAGACAGGGAAATTTAGTGTTTACCAAGTTCAGTCGGTTATCAAAGGAAATTCAGCATTTACTGAGTTCAGACGGTTTATCAAAGGAAATTCAGTGTTTACTGAGTTCAGCCTGGTTATCAAAGAAAATTCAGCATTTTACCGAGTTCAGTCGGGTTATCAAAGGAAATTCAGCATTTACCGAGTTCAGTCGGTTATCAAAGGAAATTCAGTGTTTACCGAGTTCAGTCAGTTATCGAAGGATTGTCAATGTTTACCAAGTTCCCTCGGTCTCCGAAAGATTGTAGAAAGTTATGGTCACCGAGCACTGTCGGCCCTTGAAGGATTTTTTTGCAAAAAGAGTTTGCTTAATTCAGCCGACTGTTATACTAAATAATGTCGATTTGACAAATCTAAAATCATATAAATAAAAGGTCAATGTGAAAAATAAAAAGGGATATACAGCAAGAAGATTTACAGAAGAAAAGACAGGAAAGGTGTGTGCGAATTTGTGAAGGATGTTCAGATATCCTTAAGGTGCAGCAAAGATTTATTCGATCAGGAAGGATCACACATATGCAGAATAGAGATCTGTAATCAGCAAGGTAGTTGCATTATTAGACAGGTCATTTTTTCATTGTTACCTTCTTATCATTGTAACAGTGAATTCTAAATCTCTTAACCGAGTTGGTTTAACATACCATATTGTAAATCCTCTAACAAGGTGACAATTCCATTGAATTGTTTTCAAGACTCTTACCAGGCCACTCCTAGCAGGGTGATTAAATCTCCAACAGGTCACACCTAACAGTGTGTTTTGTAACCTTTTACCGGGTTGGGCTTCTAACCGGGCATCACTTCAGAAAAGTGAAAATCAGTATCTAGATACATTGGTGGTTTTTCCCATATTGGGTTTCCACGTTAAATCGTGTGTCCTCTTGTGTTCTTAATTGCTATCTTAATCATACACCAGTGCTGATGAATATCTAAAAGATAATTTTGCTAATACTTTCTGCATCTTCAAAGTTACTGCAATCTATTTACCGAGTGCTAAAACAGATAACATTTTTAAGATATCCTAAGGGATCTGGAAAGAATTAATTGTGAAGTGTTTTATGGTTGACTGATTCACCCCCCCCTCTCAGTCACTTCATCCATATTCCATCAAGTCGTGTTCTTCACCTCAAATGTTTATGAAAATTAAAAATAATTGAAAGGAAATTGAAATAGATCAATCTTAAAATCACATTACACCATCACCAAATCAACAATGCAATTCTAAACAAGTTTGCAAGTCGCGGTTACAGTGACTGTAACCCTTACGACAGAGAACACAATTTGCAAGAATGTTTAACTTTATTGATTCAAAACCATGATCAATGGTCTCCAAACACACCAACCTATACATAATAAAAAAAACTCATGTGGATCTCGATGAAATAAGATCCTCAACACTCTAAAAACTGACTACAAACTAACAACTAACTCCCAAAACTGCCTAAAAATAGTCTAAAACCGACTGTCAAAGACAAAATGATAAATTAGTGTTGTCAAGTTGACAACAAAGTTGTCAACTTGAAAACATGATTTCTAATGCCCTCTTTTATGAAATTTCAAAATTTTATAGACAACCTTTCGATCCACTCTAGCCACATAGCCCTTACATGAACCTTCCAAGCCATATTTTGCATACAAATACAAATTTACATCTTTTGCACCTTGAGTGCATTTTACATATTTTTAATGGCTCAAATGGCCATATTAAAACCATGGATGACCTTATAGTTATTTAACCAATAACAGCCATACTTGGATCATCAAGTGACCCCAAGGATACTCTACTAGCCCTTATGCCAATCAATGGCTTATATAGCTTCATTTATGATCATATCACACAATGACCATCAAAACATTACAACATGATTAAAACATCATTAAATGACCAATCTTGGTTCCACTAAATTTCAAATGACCCTTGATGGTCATGTCTCTATCTCCCCTAGGATCCATCAGTGACCCTGGGTGTGCCTTCATGGCCTTGGTGCTCTGCACCAATGTGGCATCTCATGATTAGTTTCTTTTTAGAATGAAGGGATACATTTCATTAAATTATGGGTAGTCATCATTATCAATAACAACTTTAAATTCATATAGTGCAATGTTAAAAAAAAGGACATTAAATCAACAAATAGTGATCATTAAATCAATAAATGCTATTACATTTATTATAAGGTGCTCAAATTACTATGTACTCTCTCCTAATTATTTTATCTATGTCCCTATACTTTGGCAAAAAAGGGCCACTAAGAGGAAATTAGGTCTTTTTGTCAATTGTGAATGGATTGGAGTCATTATGGAGCACTGTATTCTATTTTCTACAAACTTTATTCATTTTCCTTTATATAAGCATTATTGATTGCATCAAATAGTGTGTGGGATCTTCAACTAAGTTTCTTACCATCTTTTGAATGTCTTATGTAGATATGGTTATGCTTTTCATACAAGCCGCTTTGTTTTTATGCCTTTTCATTTTATGACTTGACTAACTCAATACATGTCCACTACCCAAGTAAACAAGTACATCTAAAATTATGAGAGTGTACATAGGGCATGACAACACTTTAACAAAATTATTGCAAGAGATGTGGAGTCATGGAATCCAATTCTTGCAGGATATTAACAAATTAGTTTGTTAAGAAAGGTCTTCATAACTTGTAAACAAATACAATTGGGAGTTGTGAGATGACATTGTACAAGAATACCAACATCCTTGCAACTTATGTTAGAATGGTAGATTTTTGAATGATTTAGTTTATATTTTGAATACTAGTTGAAAAAAGTAGGTCAATAATTGAAGAATATATTGGAAAAATTGTAGAAATTGTTGTAAGAGATAGGGAAACCCTATATTTTACTCAAATTAAGATAAATGTCATTAAATAAGTCTCAACCACCATCAAACGCTTACTGAATACAATACATGGATTCACATCTTCTTTTTTTTGCAGACTATTGGATCCCTCTTTTGCAATGCTTTGTACCTATATGGCTCCAAAATATGGCCATAGTTAATAGACTCTCACATTTTTAAAGGCATTCTCTGTATAGATTCCTAACAAAACCTTCTAAAATATCTTGACCTATAACTATATAAAAAATCAATAAGTTGTATTTATTTTTGAAGTCTTTATGCCTCAATGAGTGTCTTTTCTTAATTGCATGTATACATCAACACCTCAACATCTCACGCCCTTAATTCTTCATTTCTCCTTACTTGTAAACAAGTGGTTTATGTGTTTTCTTCTGTCTATTTGAAATATTAGATGTTGAGTTTTGATTTTACAACTTATTTAATATTGTCATAGCATTTAACATGTTATTTTAATTTTCTTATTAAAAAATTATGTTAAAACATTTTACTTCACCCATAAAATTTTAAAAAATTGTCATAATAAAAGGATTAAAGTGAGGCCCCTTGGGATTGGAAAGAACTAGGAGCTAAAAACCCATATGACAAAGTGCTACAACCCCAAGTTTCTTATGTCTTTAAGGGCCCATTTGGTTGCGGGAATTAGGAAATGTTGGATTTGATCAAATGCTAGAAATGGTCAAATCATGGATTTGATAATCTAGTTTTTCATTTCTGGATTATGTTTGGGACTATTTGGTTGACCCAGAATACAAGCAAGAAGATGTATATCCCCTATTTGGTTCCACTTTTTGAAACTAGAATTGGAATTTGAGTATGATTTAAAAAAAACAAAACAATGAATTGTTTTAATTTTTTGAATTTAATAATTCATTTTTATTAATTTTTTTAAATTAATTTTATATAGAAAATCAAAGCGAAGTTTAAAGGAATTTAATTCATGTCAAATATCAAGGTAAGGCCATCGTAGAAAAGAGAAGTTTAAATAATTTTTTTCTTTATTCATGTACGGACAACAAACCTAACCTGAATGCACTGGTGTCATTGTAACCTACGTGAATCCAAATTGAAAAATGGAATCATAGACCATTTTAGGCAGCCAAAGTTGGAGGCAGGCAACCAAGTTACAATCACTTATCGCAACCAAAATTCAAAAAAAAATTTGACAAAAAATTTGGAAAATAAATTCGAGAAAAAATTCAAAAAAAAAAAAATCAACTTTTTTTTTAAAAAATATTTAAAAAAAATTAACAAAAAAATTCAAAAAAAAATGAAACAAAATTTGACAAAAAATTGAATTTTTTTTATGAAAAAATTCAAATAAATAACAAAGTTACAAACCACCCAAACAAATAAAAAATAAATTAAACCCCTCCGCACACAAATAAAAAATTTAAAAATTAAGTGGTAGACATAAAAAAATTAAAAATTTGCTTTACCCCAATTTCAAATTCAATTCCACCTTTTCAAGTGGAAGATGTAAATGCTCATTTTGGCCAAAATGAGCATTTACATCTCCTGTTCTATTTTCATATTGCAATCCCAAGCTGAGGATTCGACGAAATTGAAAATCGCAAATACAAATTCGAGGCTAATTCCCACAACCAAGCAGGCCTAAAGGTAAAAATTTTTGAGATGAATAGTAACATAGGGGAGCCATGATAAAATTGATGATCGTTGTTTCTTTTTACTTTTATTTTTAGAGGCTTTTTAAAATTCCCTTCCTTGCATGTAAAACTCAATATGGATGCACACGAGCCAAGGCATGGGCTTTTTTAAACCCCAAACAAAGGGCAT
>BSBK01008401.1:387500-445000 GCA_027943335.1 Chamaecyparis obtusa | reverse complement strand
TGGACCAGGGTCCACCTCCCGAACCACCTCCTAATCTGATTGTAGATTTGCTGTAAGGATTTCACAATTTGGCAAGAATTATCCTTGATTGAATGCCTCTAGTTGTTCAATAGAATGTGCATTAGGGTTTAGAAGGACATGGATCCTCAGCTAGAGAATGAAGTAGGAGTCCCCCTCCTAGGTTCGCTAAGGGATGAGATGAATAGGAGATTTCTTCCATTAGAGGACCAGAGCCTCTACCTAGGATTAAGGTTTGTAGGTTCGAGGAGAGCACCCCCTGATGTAGGTGATTAGATCATGGAGATGATGCAACTTCAACCACCTCTATTTTTGGTGTCTACAAATGGGATAGAGGCTGAGTCTTAGCTTTTGAGACTAGAGTGGTGTTTTGGGTTGTGCCCTTATGAGATAAGTATCAAAGCACACTTTTCTATTCATCTCCTTAGAGGAGGAGCCTTCACTTGGTAGAAACACAAGGAATTGAAGAGACATCTGGTCATCGACACCTTGACATGGGATACCTTCCTACATATATTTAGAGCCAGATATTTATCCGAGAAATGCAAGAAGCATCATATAGATGAATTACATAATCTACAATAGAGAGGACTTTCATTGACCTAGTATGAGGGCAAGTTTATAGACCCTCCTCCCTTATGTCATATATGAGGGATGAGAAGCTTCAGGTCAATCTCTTTATTAAAGGGGTTGAACCCATCTATAGTATGCATGGTACCACTAGGGAACTTGTGTTTCACTAGTGATAGAGCCTTGGTAGCTGAGGAGATAGTTAAGGGATCTTAGTATCGTAATACTGCACCATAGAGTTTAGGTTATTAGAATCCCCCTTGGAAGGGGAATCAAAGGAACTCATTGGGGTTATTTTGAACCCAACAACTGCAATAGTAGTAATAGCCTCAACACTCTCACTAGAACCAAAGACAAAGGCCACCTCAGGGTTAGAAGGGCTCAAATCCCAAGTAGTGGTAGTCCCAATTTCCTAAAAGAGACCAAAGACTAGTGACACCTTATACACCTCCAACATGGACTCAAATTTCCTATAGGGGAGGATAAAATAGGTCTACTAGGACATGAGGTTCACATAATTCTAGACCCCAAGGTGTGCATGTTTAGCCATGGGGACCATGCTACCTTTGTGGTGCCATGGGACACATAGCTAGAGAATGTCCTTAGGGAGGTAGTCAACATGAAGCAATGTCAGAAACCACAGTTGGGGACATGGTAAAGTCCCATAGATTTTTTGCAGCGGTTGATAACTTCCAAGAAGAGCATCAAGCCACCATCATTGAGGCCACATGTATGATCAGAAGTAGTGATTTTTCTATCTTATTTGATACTGGAGCTACTAACTCCTTTGTTTCTCCATCAGTTGTGGAGCATTGTGGGCTAGTGGAAGCTAGGAAAGATGTTAGATGGGAGGTAGAGTTAGCTTCAGGGGCTAGAGTGTCTGTTACCTCGATGGTTAGAGAATGTCTGATTAAGATTGGTGCCTTAACCACTTTAGAAGATCTCAAAGTTACTCCTCTTGGATCTTATGATCTATTCCTTGGTATGGATTGGCTATATGCCCACAAGGCCAAGACATATTTTCATAAGAAGAAGATAAAATGCTTGGATGATGATGGAAATTTCTATTGTCATTTGTGGAATCGAGAGACCTATATCCCTTCGTGTAATCTCTACTATGAATCTTAAGAGAAGCATGAAAAAGGGATGGCAGTTGTTTGCTATCACCATCAATGATAGAGAGGATGAGGTAGAACAAGAGGCCTCACTAGATGACCATCCCATTTTTTGGGAATATGTAGATGTTTTCCCTTCAGATCTACCTAGTATGCCTCCTCATATGGTAGTTGAGTTTTAAATAGATCTTGTACCATG
Organism: Chamaecyparis obtusa; assembly: GCA_027943335.1. Taxonomy (NCBI): domain Eukaryota; kingdom Viridiplantae; phylum Streptophyta; class Pinopsida; order Cupressales; family Cupressaceae; genus Chamaecyparis; species Chamaecyparis obtusa. The sequence goes on along the minus strand of BSBK01008401.1, from coordinate 443,098 downwards.
GGTAGAACCAGTGTCTAGAACACCTTATAGGATGACCACTAATGAGCTTAATGAGCTCAAGTTACATCTTGAGGAACTATTATAGAAAGGACATATTCATCCTAGTTTTTCTCCTTAGGGTGCACTAGTGATATTCGTAAAGAAGAAAGATGGATCTCTTAGGTTGTGTATGGATTAATGCCATTTGAAAAAAGTAACCATCAAGAATTGGTATCCACTTCCTAGGATTGATGACTTGTTATTAGCTGCAAGGTTCCTGACTGTTCTCCAAGATAGATCTTAAGTTAGGATATCACCAGTTGAGGATAGTGGATAATGATATTCACAAAACCACATTCCAGACCAAGTTAGCCACTATGAGTTCACTGTGGTTCCATTTGTTCTTACAAATACTTCGGCTATATTCATGAGTCTCATGAATGGAGTATTTTAGATATTGCATAAAAATTATGTGGTGGTATTCCTTGATGATATATTAATTTATCCAAGGATGAGAGAAAACTTGAAGAGAACCTCAAACAAGTATTGCAGTGCCTTAGAGATAATCAGTTGTTTGGAATCTTGTCAAAGTGTACATTTTTCAAATTAGAGGTCAAATATTTGGGTCATGTGACATTTGGTGATGGGATCTCAGTAGACCCATTGAAGATTTATGCGATTATTGATTGGCCAACACCTACCATTGTAACTAAGGTGAGAAGTTTTTTGGGTCTAGCTAGTTATTAAAGATTTTTTTTTAAGGGATTCTCTCGAGTAGCACACCTTGTCACTTCTCTTCAGCAAAAGGGAATGAAGTTTGAGTGGATTGAGAAGTGTGATACGACCTTTTAGGAGCTTGAGAGAGAGCTTAAGTGTGCACCCATTCTTACTATGCTAGAGCCTTTAGAAGACTTTATGGTTTGCACAAATGCTTCCTTAGATGCTTTAGGGGTAGTTCTTATATAGGGTGGAAGAGCTATAGCCTATGAGTGTATGAAACTAAAGACTCATGAGCTCAACTACCCTACCCATGATCTGAATCTTGTAGTAGTGGTGCATGCCTTAGTAAGATGGCATCCTTTTATCTTAGGACATTAGTCTGAACTTCATTCAGATCATCAGATCCTTCAATACATATTCACACAACCAAACCTTAATGCTTAGCAGAGGAGATGGATGGAGTTCTTGTGTGAATATAATTTTGATGTTCATTATATCAAGGGTGAAGATAACATTATCGTAGATGCATTGAGTAGGAGATGAAATGTGATTTATTCTATGTCTAGATGCCTAGATTTTAGAGAATTCATTCTTCATCACTTACATGAAGATGAGATGTATGAAGAAGTTAGTGATCTGATTCAATTTTTGAGACCCCTTGAGAGGAAGTATTCTAGTTATACATTAGAGTCTGATGGACTCTTATGTTATAGAGGACACATATATATATCTTCTTCTTGAGGATTTTGTGAGCTTGTTATGGTAGAGGACCATATAGTCCCTTATACATCAAATCCTAGAGTTAAGAAGATGCATGCTGAATTGAGATAGTTATATCATTGCCCAAGCATGATATTGTAGATTGCTGAGATGATAGATAGGTGTCTAGAATGCCAGAGGGTGAAGGAAGAACACTAACATCCAGGTGATCTTCTTCAACCTCATGAGATACCATTGTGGAAGTGGGACACCATCTCTATGGACTTCATTGTTGGTCTTCTTAAGTCATCTTGCCATCATGATGCCATCATGGTGATAGTTGACAAGTTGACCAAGGTGGCTCACTTTTCACTCATGCATACTACATTTATTGCACCATTAGTGGCATAGGTGTTCTTGCAAGATATACTCATACTGCATGGCATACCTCATAAGATCATGTCATATAGAGATTATCTCTTCACTTTAGCCTTTTGGAGAGAATTGCAAGCAACTATGGCTATGAGGCTCAACTTTAGTACAACCTATCATCCTCAGATAGATGGATAGACCAAAAGGGTCAATCAAGTGTTATAAGATATGCTATACATGTATGTGATGGATCATCAGACCCGATGGGAGGAATACCTACATCTAGTTGATTTTTCCTATAACAACATGCATCATACATCCTTGGGTATGCCTCCTTACCAGCCTCTTTATGGTAGACCTTGCAAGGCACCACTTAGTTGGGATAGGATTGAGGATATAGTTTCCATTGGACCTGAGCTAGTCAGAGATATAGAGCATTAGGTAACCTTAATTAGGATGCATCTTAGAGAGGCTCATGGTAGACATAAGAAGTATGTTTATGTAAAGAGGATAGATCAAACCTATTTAGTTGGAGACAAGATCTTCTTGAGAGTGTGACCACATAAGAGTCCAATCCATTTTGGAAAGGGCTCTAAGCTTGCACCTCAATTTGTTAGACCTTTTGATGTCTAAGAGGATAGGACCAATTGCATACAGTTTATCTTTACCACCTAGCCTGTCACACATCCATGATGTATTTTATGTTTTAATTTTGAAGAAGTATATTTATTATGAGATTCATGTGATAGATTGGGATCCCTTGTAGGTAGAGTCAGATAGAAAGCTAGCTATGGAGCCCATTCATATATTGGCTTGACAGACCTTGGCACTTCGAGGAAGGGATTTGGACCATGTTAGGGTCCAATGGGATTATTATGATGAGGTCACAACTTCATGGGAGGATGCAACACATATGAGGTCATAGTTCCTCCATCTCTTTCATGAACTCCATGATGATGTTCATGCCTAGATGGGGTGGATGTGTGGCCTATCCCAACTCGTCATAGATTAGCACCATTTTCCCCTATTTATGTTTTCAGTTGACACTATTCTAGATACTTGGAATTTTTGAACACATTTTATTTTTGAGGATCTATAAGATCATGCACTATGTTATTTTTACATTGTGATCTTGATGTGTACCTATTCAGGTGATACTCTATGATAGCCAATGCAGATTATGTACATGGTTAAGTTTTAATGATGCATTGTGATGGATATACATGCTATAAAATATCAGGATGTAGAATGGTTAAAAATTAAGTTTATGCATATGGATTAGATGAACACATTGTGATGAAGGGTGCTCCCCTTAGTACCACAAACACATAACAGAAATAGAGAAACAACAACAATAATATGTAAGAACAGAAAATTGGCTTCTTATTATCTCCACAAATGTGGAATTACAAACTTTCAGAATTACAATATGCAAAGCCACATGGGCATTGTCTTACAATATTCTGTAGGAAAAATCCTCAAATCAATACCCAGATCTACTACCTAGAACTGCCCTAGACAACACTACGGGCCTTCTTTATATAGGCAATTTCCACCGCCCGAGAAGGTTCTAGAAATTTAGCCCTTAGGGCCGACCAAACTTAGAATTATTTTATTTTACAATTTATTACATCAAATTCAGCTCAAAATGAGTTTTGAAACCCAAACAAAAATTTTGAAGAAAAAGTATTTTCTGCCATTTCAGGTGACCCAACTTCCGAAGACCATAAGTCATCGCCCGTTGACCCGATTGGCTATTATAACCCCATTCTGGAAACACCACGAAGCACTCTACAGGCTTAACCGATGCAAAGCCCTTGTCACCCAAATTTTCAACCTCATCCAGGGCCTCTAAAGCCTTCAAAACTGAGTTTGAAGTTTTTGTACCATGCTGCCAATACCAAAAATCTTCAATATCTTCAAAACTACACCTGATCTAGCCATGAAACTTTGCTGGTAGGCTGATATGACTGAAATGAACCTCCATATGTGAAATCAAACATTCTGAGATCGTAAGACCAACTTACTAAAAATAGCAAGTTTCCATAAATAGCAACTCTGCACAAGATAGCCCTTATTGTATACAAAAGGAAAAATATTTTTGGGTGATGCATGATTGCTCTTACACCTAGGATGCTCCTGCATCAGACACCCAGGGTAATTTGAGAAGTGACCCTGTCATGACTCAGGTGTGCAGAGGAAAACCAAGATGGTTAACCTCCTCCTTTGTTAGCCATGATGAATCTTCAACAGGTCATCCTTTCCATTTGACCAAATACTCTTCATATGTCATGTTCCTTGTGCTTCTACCAACACGACTATCCAGTATGTCTTCAATCTCCTTGATATCTAAACTGGTTACTGGAATACTCCACTATGCTGCTGCAACCTTATCTTCAACACCTCCTTCATGATACTCTGTCAAATCTAAAATGTTAAACACTAGTGAAATATTCATCTTAGTAGGAAATCCTACCTCATATGCATTTTCTAAATCATGCTTCTTCAGTATCTTACATGGTCCAAACTTCTTCATTTTTAGCTTGTTATATGTACCAACTGGAAACCGCTCCTTCCGCAAATGAACCATGACTTCATCCCCAACCTGAAATTCCTTATGCCTCCTTTTCTCATCTGCATTAGTCTTATAGTACACATTCATCTTGGTAATATGCTTCCTCACCTCCTCATGAATGTTCTTCAAATGTTCTAAAAAATCCTCAGCTTCAACACTACTTATTTCTCCTTTATCTATCTTTCTCAACTCAGATGCATTTCTTGGACTACTTCCATATACAATCTGGAATGGTGATTTACCAGTGCTCCTATTGACAAAATTATTGTATGAAAATTCTGCCTATGGTAAAATCAAATCCCATCCCATTGGCTTATCTCCAACCAAACATCTCAGCAGATTTTCCAAACTTCAATTCACCACCTCTGTCTGTCCATCAGTCTGTGGATGATGTGATGAACTAAATTTCAAATTTGTCTTCAACTTCTTCCACAATGTCCACCAGAAATATCCAACAAACTTAGTATCTCGATCTGAAACTATGGTCTTTGGCAAACTATGTAGTCTCACCACTTCTCTGAAAAACAATTCTACTACATGAACAACATCATTAGTCTTCTTGTAGGGAATGAAATGTGCCATCCTCAAAAATTTGTTAACTACTACAAAAATTGAATCATTTCCCCACTGTGTCCTCAGTAAACTAAGAACAAAGTCCATATTGATATCCTCCCAAGGCTTCTCTGGTACAGGTAATGGCTAATACAACCTTGTATTTTGCTTCACTCCTTTCACCATCTGACATACTCTGCAACTCTGTACAAGCTTCTTCACATCTAGCTGCAATTGTGGCCAATAATAATTCTCACTAACCAAAGCAAGGGTTTTATCATGACCAAAATGTCTAGCCAATCCTCCACTATGATTCTCCTTGATGAGATTCTCCCTTATAGAACTTCGTGGAATGCACAATTGACTCCCTCTGAATAGCATATCATCTTGGATGATAAAATCCAACCATTTCATCCTATCTAGTGTAACAGGTTCTGTACAAGCTTTCCAAGCTTCACCAAAATCAGGATCCTCTGGATACAAATTTTTGAGTTCCTTGAACCCAACCACTTCAATCTGCATCTCTGTTAGCAATAGTCACCTTCTGCTAAGAGCATCCACAACCCTATTAGACTTTCAACTCCTGTGTTTCAAAACAAATGTATAACTCTGCAAAAACTCAACCCATTTCAAATGCCTCTGATTCAACTTTCCTTGACTATTCAAATATTGCAATGCTTGATGATCAGTATACAAAACAAACTCCTTAGGAAGTAGATAATGTCTCCACTTCTTTAATGCCTGAACTATAGCATAAAATTCTTGATCATAGACAAAATATTTTCTCTTGGCATCATTTAACTTTTCACTGAAATAAGCAACAGGTTTACCTTCTTGGCTCATAATAGCTCCTATTGCAGTACCAGTAGCATCATAATCTACTTGAAACACCTTATTAAAATCTGGAAGTGCTAAAATAGGTTGTTCTATAACTTTTTGTTTCAACAATTGAAAACTTTTTTCTGCCCCATTAGTCCACTTAAACTCTTTTCTATCCCCTCTCATTGTTTCAGTCAAGGGCCCACAAATACTGCTAAAATTTTTGATAAATTTTCTGTAAAAGCTAGCCAAACCATGAAAAGATCTTACCTCAGTAGCACTCCTTGGTGTAGGCCATTCAAGGATAGCCTATACCTTCTCTGGGTCCATTTTTAGACCTTCTGCTGAAACTACAAATCCCAAATACACTAACTCTTTCTTCATAAAACTGCACTTCTTCAAATTAATCAACAATTTCTCATCTCTCAACTTCTCAAACACCATATGAATATGCATCATACGTTCCTCCAATGTCTTGCTAAAAATCAAAATATCATCTAGGTAAACAATGACAAACTTACCCAGAAATTCTTTCAGAACCTTGTTCATGAGCCGCATGAAAGTGCTCGGTGCATTGGTTAGCCCAAAAGGCATGACTAACCACTCATATAGTCATTCCTTTGTCTTGAAGGTAGTCTTCCATTCATCTCCTTCTCTGATCCAAATCTGGTGATATCCACTCTTCAGATCCATCTTTGAGAAATACATAACCCCACTCAAACAATCCATAATATCATCTATTCATGGCAATGTAAACCTATACTTGATTGTGATCTTGTTTATTGCTCTGAAATCTGTACACATCCTCCACTCTCAATTCTTCTTTGGTGCTAATACCGCTGGTACAGCACAAGGACTTAGACTCTCTCAAATCAACCCCTTCTGCAATAACTCATGTACTTGTCTATTCAACTCTTCACTTTTTGCTGGTGTCATTCTGTGTGCTGCCTTGTTTGGCAAACTGGCTCTTGGAATCAAATCCATTTGATGACTGATCTTCCTTACCGGTGGTAATCCATCAAGTACATTATCAGATACAATATCCTGAAACTCATTCAACAAATCTGCAACCTCTACAGGTACATCCTCTACTTCTTTACCAACTTTTGGAATTAAAGAAAAGCACACATGCTCATGCCTCATACCATCTAGGAATTTTCTTCCATCAACAAATGTGATTATTGCATTACCACATACCTTTTCTTCGGTCTCCTTCAATGGCTTTAGTTTATGTTGCACTCCATCCTTTGTCAGGGAATAGGTATTCACACGACCATCATGTACAGCACATCTGTCAAACTGCCACGGTCTACCCAACAACATATGACATACATCCATAGAGATGATATCACATATTACCTCATCTTGGTACCCGTTGATCTTGAACTTTACCAGGCACTATTCACTGACCATGAACTTGTGGTCATCCTGCACCCAGAAAATCCGATATGGATGTGGGTGTTTCTGTCTCTTGAGCTTCAACTTTGTCACCATCTCTTCTGACACCAAATTGTTAGTGCTTCCACTATCGATAATCACATCATAGCATTTACCCTCACACTTGCATCTTGTGTGAAATAGGCTCCTCCTTTGTTTAGGTTCATTCTCACCACTCAGCAAGACTCTTCTGTTAATTAGCATTTCTCCTCTTTCAGCATCTTCAAAATTTGATGATCTAGCATCTTCATCTACATATGCAACTCTGGCCTGGCCTTCATTTCTTCTATCTATTCTGCCTTGGAATTGAGGACATTCAAATGACCTATGACCTTCTTCTCCACAGTGAAAACATGTTCCAGGGAAGCCTCCTCTTCCAGATCCTTGTCCTCTTCCTCTTCCTCTCTGATCTCTATTACTCTGATCCTCAAAATGATTGGAATTATTTCCTCTCTGATTCTGACTGCTACTAGCCTCATCCTTCTTTTTCAGATCTTCATTTCAGCCACCATATGACCATCCACCAGATCTTCCACCATGACCTCTTCCATTTTTTTTGCTCTCAAACTTCTTGTTCAGCTTTTCCTCTACTTTTAGGGCAAACTGGTATGCCTCCTCAATACTGTTCATTCGAACCAGATTCAACTCCTCCTGAATGCTTGACCTTAACCCATTAAGGTATCGGGAAACTTTCTCCTTATCAGCTTCTGCATGGCCTGTTCTGATGAGGAGTCGATAGAACTCCTCTGTATACTCCTGAACAGATCTTCCTGCTTGCTTCAAACTTTGCATTTTCTTTAGTAGGTCAAGCTCATAATCAACAAGAATGAACTGTCACTTCAATTTATCCACCATCCGATCCCATCTTATGATTTTATCTTTCCCTCTTCTATTTCACTCTAATTGAATTTTTTGCCACCAGATCTTCGCATGACCTTTCAATCTGGCCTTCACAAATTTGACCCTATCAGGATCCTCAACATCTTCATACTCAAAATATTCCTCACATTCATTGATCTAGTCGATCAATTCCTTTGGGTTAAGATTTCCAGAAAATGTAGGAACCTCAATCTTAGGTCTTTTCCCAATCTTGAAAATCGCCCGAAAAAGTCTTTCTTCCTCCTGGTTCACAATTTCAGCTTCTCCTTCTTGATATTCTTCTTCAACTTCATCCTTGCTTTTGTCTCTGACATTAAGATTCATTCCTCTATGAATCTCTTCTTGCAATGCTCGCACTTGTCTCTGTAGCTCTCTAACCTCAGGTGTCACAGTACCAGCTCTTCCGCCACGTTCTCTTCGTGGAGGCATTTTTGCGATGCACGCTGAAACCCTAACCACGGTCCTGGTGCAAACTACCTCACAATTGGTGATCTGTTTACACACTCAAGAACTCCTACTTTGATACCACTTGATGAAGGGTGCTCCCCTTAGTACCACAAACACATAACAGAAATAGAGAAACAACAACAATAATATGCAAGAACAGAAAATTGGCTTCTTATTATCTCCACAAATGTGGAATTACAAACTTTTAGAATTACAATATGCAAAGCCACATGGGCATTCCCTTACAATATTCTATAGGAAAAATCCTTGAATCAATACCCAGATCTACTACCTAGAACTGCCCTAGACAAAACTACGGGCCTTCTTTATATAGGTAATTTCCACCGCCCGAGAAGGTTCTAAAAATTTAGCCCTTAGGGCCGACCAAACTTAGAATTATTTTATTTTACAATTTATTACATCAAAGTCGTCTCAAAATGAGTTTTGAAACCCAAACAAAAATTTTGAAGAAAAATTATTTTCTGCCATTTCAGGTGACCCAACTTCTGAAGACCATAAGTCATCGCCCGTTGACCTGATTGGCTATTATAACCCCATTCTGGAAATGCCACGAAGCGCTCTATAGGCTGGATGATGCAAAGTGCCTGTCACCTAAATTTTCAACCTCATCCGGGGCCTCTAAAGCCTTCAAAACTGAGTTCGAAGTTTCTATACCATGCTGCCAATATCAAAAATATTCAATATCTTCAAAACTACACCTGATCTAGCCATGAAACTTACTGGGAAGCTGATATGACTGAGATGAACCTCCATATGTAAAATCAGACATTCTGAGATCGTAAGACCAACTTACTAAAAATAGAAAGTTTCCATAAATAGAAACTTTGCACAAGATAGCCCTTATTGAATACAAAAATAGAAATATTTTTGGGTGATGCAAGATTGCTCTTACACCTAGGATGCTCCTGCATCACATTGTTTAAATACCAATGAGTCATTGATGTAAATGTAAGTGAGTGTGTGTATAATTTACATTATATATCTCAGTATGTTATATGTTGATTTATTGAACCCATTGATGTGTGCAATGAGTGTGTAGGAAAGTTGACCATGGTACTAAAATGGGGTTTTAGGAATGGACCTATGTATACACCGTAATGTTAAGGTCATGTTTATGAAGAGACATGGACCTCGTTGTAATGTATTTAATTCATGAAAGTATTATGCATGATTGTATTAATTTAATTTTGTAAATGTTTAAATAGGTCATGCCTAATGTAATTATGTTGTGTCACTTGACACATGTGTTATTGTGAGTTGGCATGACTAGTAAATGTAACTTGTATAGACTTAGCTTTTATCCAGGGGTTACCTAGTGTAGTACCCATGCTTAACCTAAGGTCTAGGGAGATCATATTGGGTCAAGGGAGTTTAATTTCATGAGTTAACTTGAGGTAGAGTGTAGGTGGGCCAAATAGGATTCCAGAAGGTAGTCAGGGTTAGTTTTGATGACCCCACTTGGTACCCTAGGGGTTAGGGGTCATTTTCAATCCATTAAGAGCCCTTGAACTGATTAATGACACTCCTAAAATATATCCTTTTGAAAGTGGAGAAAATTAGAGTTTGAGGAATTTGGACAAGGTTTCCTATCGTTCCAATGTGAGTCTTAAACTCCATTTATGAGGGTTTTGACTTGTAAGGAGAAAGAAGGAAACTAGAGGCTTCCTAATTAATGAGGAGAGTATATATTCTTAGGATGGAGCCTTTTTAGGAGGATTTGGGAGGAAAGTGAAGGTTATTCACCCACTTTCTACTCTTAGAGACTCCTAGTTTGGAAGGGATTTTGGAGAAGGAAAAAGGAATAAAGGGAAAAATATCCTTTCAACTTCATCATTTCACCTTGAGCTTGGAATTAAGGTTGGATTTATTGTAGTATAATCTTAGAGTATTTGTTTTTACTTGTGCATGTAAATAGATTAAGAGTCCATTAATGGAGGCTATGTGATTATTTGTTTTCAACTCCATGGGTTTCCATGGAGGTTTTGTTGAGTCATGTTCTTCTTTTGTGTTGCATATTTTATTGGGGTTCTTCAAGGCACAATCAACCTTGGGAAGGCAGAGTACCATTGAATGGGTGAAGGTGTTGGAAATTTGTCTAAGTAGGACATCATGATGTTGTAATTATGGAAACATATATTTAGTACTAAGATAACATGATCCAAGGATAAAGTTCTGGATGAGAACTTAAGAAAATTATCTAAGTATAACAGAGTTTATCTACCTGTACATAGACTATTTTGATCAGTGAAGTTCACAGACTTATTTTCAGCACATGCAAACTTGAGAAAAAATTATATGAGGTATATTTAAGCTACATCTAAGAGCACAAGATTGTATGACATGTACGAACAAAGTTATTAATGTTTTATAGAAACAGTGTTGAGTCGACCAGAACAAAGCATCGACTAGTAAATGAATGTTTTGGGTTAAGGGATTATTTTTAAAAAAATCAAAATAGTGACTTAAATAATTAGGTATGACATCCTAGATGTTAAACCTAAGGCAAAAAGAATTAATATTATATTTTGGAAGTGTGCAAGCCAACTGGAAAGCTATATTTGTGATATCTTGTATAAAAGAAAGTAATTTGTAATGTGAAGTTGTAAGAATGATTTTGTATTGATGTATAATGTTTTATTATGTGAAATATGATGTATGATAAAAATGATGCAAATTGATAGAAAGTTTTGTGAAGAGCCTACAAGATAGATTAGAATATTGAAGATATTCAACAACAGTAAAAGGTTTTTGTATTCTATCTTTTGTATTAGAGATTATCATTGTATATTGCATGTTTGGGCAGCGAGATCATCTTACATGCATACATTAATATTTTCTAATACCAAGTCCTAATAGGGTTAAGGCTTCTAACAAGGTCTAAGTCATCTAAAAAGGACTGAGACACTATACCGATGTAATAGACTCTTAACAGGGTCAATATCTTGACTAGATACTTTTGATTAGTGGATCATTTGTGGGTACCATCCCCACCATGGTTTTACCTTGACTAGCATTTAATCGAGAAAAAAACATGGTGTTATGAGTTCCTTTTTTTATGGTTGTGTTTTCTATTCATTTTAGTTTCTTATGAAAGTTACAAGTTAATTAAATATATCCATAAGTGGACAGAAACAAAAGTTTGTGAAATACTGATTCACCCCCCCTCTCAGTATTTCCTATTTATAAAAATTGGTATCATAGCACAATTACTTGGAGAAGGCCTAACAACTTGAGTAAGATCTCTATGGATATGGATCAGTTGTAGAAAAACCTAGAAGAAGCTCTTGAGCAGATTGATATACTTACTGAAGAAAGAGATACTTTGAAGAATAAATATGAAAGTGCAAAAGACTACATTGAGAAATTAAAAGACAAGATAGAATATCTTAAGTCAAAGAAAGAGCCTATAAATCAAATCAAGGATAGTGATGATGTTTCAAAACTAAAAAAGGAGAATGAGATCCTAAAGCAAGAACTAAAGATTGTAGATCTAAAGTTAATCTTGAAAGACAATAATAGTAAAATTGAATCAAATCTGAAGTCTGAAAATGCAGATATAAGGTATAATCTTACCAAAGTAACTTGTGAACTTGAGACTATAAAGTTGTAGTATCCTGAACTTGAGAAGTACAATATAGTTGTGAAAGGAGAACTAAATCAATCGAAGCAACATCTTGAGAAACTGTATTCCAACAGTGAAAAGATTGATGAACAAATCTCTTATCAGAGACCTACTTATGATAAAACTGGTCTTGGATATTTTGAAGAAAAATTCTCAAAGAAGACTAAAGAATGTAAAGAACCAGATCTACTAATTCATCAACCTGAGAACAAAGAAGAAGAAAAACAAAACAAAGTTAAGCCTAACCAATCTGAAGATGTACTTAAACAACCTAAGAAAGATGAATCACCTAAAGAAATGCAAAATGAATTCAAAGGTAGATGTTATACATGCAATTCATTTGGACACATAAAATTTGATTGTATAGGTGAGAAATTCAAACCTATTTCTGGTTATTGTTATAATTGTCATGGTTTTGATCATAGAGCTATTGATTGTAAAAACCTAGATCTAATATTAATGTTAATAATATAATGTTTAGAGGTACTAACCCTGCAGATAAAAGACCTACTAGAGAAACAAACAATATGAGAAATGGAGTTATGTGCTATAGATGCAACAACTTTGGACATATTGGCAGAAATTATAGATTAAAGATCAGTCATTCAAGACCAATATATGGAAACAATGTTTTAGTTTATCAAATTTGTAACAACATGGGTCACACAACAATATATTGTAGAATAAATAATATGAGGAATTGTAATGCTAGCATAAACATGAACTACACCAGAAGAAATATGGATAACAACAATAGTCAAAAGGGAAATAGCGATAATATGGAAGAAGTTATGTTTGTCAAAGCTATAGATCAATCAAGTGCATTTAAAATATAAAGAAGTCAGTCAGGTGAAGCATTCAAAAGTAAGTTGGAATCAATTTTGAACCCATCTCAAATTGATTAAGCATCAAATTTCATTAATTAAGCATCAAAATAAGCATCAGAACAACATAGAATTTAGAAAAATTTGAATCAAGCCTTGTGAAGTTAATGTGTGATAGTAAGTGATGTAAGGAACCTATGGTTAAGAGTGCATAATATTATGAGCATGTATGAGAGCACATGAAGTGAAAGAAGTTTGCTAACAGTTAGAGACAACTTTTTGGCATGAACACACTTATGCAATTAATGCGATGACAATGTTTTGAAGGATTTGATGAACAAAAGAAGATTATTGGATAGCATTCAATCATTCATGAGTTTACAAGAGTTTTGGAGAGAAAAAAAATGGAGATTGAAATCATTTTGAAGGATTTGGACATAGATTTTCATCAGATCTAAGCAGAAGCCCTAAATCGTGATATTAACGTATTTTACTAAGAGCTTACTATTAAAGCTACTTTTTTCAGTACAATCATGGATTTAATCCTAGTTCAAAACATTAAGGATACCCATAGACCTAAGGTGAGAAAGGAGCCAATAGAACCTACTGAGGATGATCGTAGTTTGGCTTTATCATCTACACCAGATAGAGTTTTGCATTTGGAAGATGTAAAAGGGTATTTGAAATACAAATTTGAAACTATAGGAGATAGCAGTATGACTAAAGAATATGATAAAATATACAACCAAGACATGACTTACAAGGAATTTTATAGTCATTTAGGTCAACTAGATGTTGTAAATTATATGTTTCATTATGAGTTTTAGAATGATGATTGGAACAAGATTATTTTGAGCATAATTCATGATGGGAAATTTTGGTTGGATGATATAGTGATAGATATCACAACAGACTTAATTCATGAAGTAACATGTCTTTCCAAAAAAGGTTCAATTCCACTACATGAGCCAAAATGTTAAGAAAAAAGTCCTAGATAACACTAAGTCTTCATACAATGGAAGAGGAATTGTAATAAGAAAAATTGAGTAGAATGATGTTAGATATGTTTGCAAGATAATGGCTACTAAGTTAGGTGCTATTTCTAGTGAAGACGACATAACAACAGGAATGTACAAGAAGCCTACCTTATACATGTTGATAAAGCTGATGTTGATATGAGTGAACTTATGAAGATACAACTTATTGAAAACCTTGATAAGATCAAGAAGACAAAGAACTCATAATTTTTATTTTCATCTTGAATCACCTATATGTTTTTTCATCTTTTGAGAATATTTCCTTATACTATAGGAGCTGATTGGAGTGATGAGAGATGTAAAATTGAAAGAATTAACTATTAGGAATGAATGCTAAAGCCTTTTGGTAGTCATTTTGTAGCAATAGTTGTTGCATTCATGACTATGATAGTCATTGATGTCAACACAGTGTTATTCTGGAGTTTAGCAGAGAAGCAGGCACAGTTTTGTTTTGCACACATGTTATATTGTAGATTGAGTTATGCACAGTTGATGGTATGTTCTTTGGTGTGTTATTATCCTATGGTTAAGATCACAAAAATAAATTCATTTATTCATGAAAGTTATAAGCATTTTGGTGGAAGCAGTGTTCTGGCAGTATTCCTGTGTAGTGGTTTTTGGTAATCGGAGGATATCTCCTAACCAGGATGGAATCTAATTTTGCACAGTTAAAGGGAAGTTTGAGACTCATTTTTTGTGACGTGGTTCACAAAACAAACTTTGAGGTCACATGATTGGAAAGTTATTGTATCTGGAAGCCGACAATTTTATGTAATTTTGATGTAGCGTGTTGAAATTATTATTTTGTATTTGCATGCTGACTCATTTGTAATTATTTGAGTGTGGTATAAAGGAAGGAATGTTTTCCTTGTTATATGAGAGGATTGTAATAGTTGTGATATGAAATTATGAAAGTTGTGATGTGAATGTATGCATGAAGTGAAGAAAAGAGCTAATTCAGTGATGAAGGAAGACTTGCGAAGTACAGAGATCTAGATTTGTGATCTTGTGTAGCAAAGAGTGTAGTTTTGGCATAGTGTGAAGGAGGTAACATAGTTCATATTATTCTATTGAATAATCCTAAGATCTATTGGATAGTGAGTTTAGAGATCTTGCCTTGAAGCTATTTGGGCAGTGGGTCCTTCTGTCTTCCATAACTCCTAATAGGGTTAGAATCTTTTAACAGGGATTCAAAATCTCCTAACAGAGATTCATATGTATTGAATGTATTTCATAAGACTCCTAACAGGTTCCATCCTCTAACAAGGAATTTTCATATTAGTACATCATTTTGTGGGCATCATTCCCACCGGGGTTTACTCTTTGATCAAGAGGTTTCCTAGTTAACATATCTTGTGTTATTGTGTCACTCTGTATGATTATCCTTCTATGGTTGGTTACTACATTAATTATATGGTTTAAAGCTATTGAAGTTGATATTAAAGTTAATGATGATAAATGGTTTAATTATCAAATAACTAATTCACCCCCCCCCTCTCAGTTATCTTGGTGGTCTTTACTTTCTAACAATTGGTATCAGAGCAGAAGGTCCTCAAAAGAGAAGTTTACAACTTAAGGAGATCTATGGTGAATTTTAGGAAAGAAAGCCCTAAGTTTGATGGAGTAAATTTTGACAGCTGGAAAGAAAAGATGAAGACACATCTCTTGTGTTTAGGACCAGGTTATTGGTTGATTACAAAAAATGAAAGGACTATAATTGAAGAAGACAATCTTGAAACAAGTTCTAAAGATGAGGTAGATCTATTTATGTGTAATATACTTGCAAGAGAAGCACTTTTATCAGCACTTCCAGAGAATGAATATAGTTAGGTAAAAGGTTTAACTAAATCTCATGATATTTGGAAAGCTTTACATTCTACTTTTGAAGGTGATGAACATGCAAATAAAGCTAGGTTACATAATTGAATTTGTGCATCTGAAGACATAAGAATGATGGAAGATGAATCTGTTAGAAGCTATATTGGTAGGATGTCAAAAATTGTTGCAGGAATAAAGTCTTGTGGAGGTGAAAAGACAGAGAATGAAGTAATATGGAAGATTTTGAGAACATTGACACCGGTATTCAGGAAGACTACACAAATGATTGAACAAGTGATACCTTGTACACCAAAATTTTCAAGAGAGACTCTTCTTGGGAGATTGGAAGTAGCAGAGATGAATTTGAGATTATCAGGATAACTACCTAGAGTGGAGACAACATTCAGTGCTCTTAGCATCAGACTGACTTTGTCTAGAAGTACAAGTGTGAATGGAGATTATGCTAGTAGTAGTAGATCCAAATCTGATGAAGATAAGAAGATTAAAGAAGGTATTGCCTTTCTTGTGAAAAGAGAACCAGATGGTAAGAAAATCTTTAAATTTTGGACATGTCAAGAATATGGTCATTTTGCATCTAAGTGTCCTAAGAGAGTTAAGAAGTATAGGAACAATTTTAAGCCTAGAAGATCTAAAGAATTTTATTATGCAAATGATGAAGAAATTGAAGCAGGAATTGAAAAACATTTGAGTGACAGTGATAATGATAACTTTGATGACATAGGATTTGTAGCAATTAAGGAAGAAAATTCTGAATTTGATATTAAAGAAGAAAAAGCTTTAGTTTCCCAAGTTGAAAAGAAAGCTGATTGGATTATAGATAGTGGTTGTTCACATCATATGACTAGTGATAAAGGAAAATTCATAAAGTTTAACAATTATGATGGAGGAGTTGTTAGAGTTGGTAACAATGCACCTTGTTTGATTAAAGGTATAGGATCTATTACTCTTGATGGAAAGACTAATACTGATGATGTTTACTTTGTTGATGGATTGAAACATAATCTTGAGTGTTGGATAGTTAGTGGATAAAGGATATCAAGTTTCATTTACTAAGAAAATTTGTGTGATTAAGGATAAAGATGGAAATCTAATTGGAACTGGATCTAGAACCAGAGGTAATGTATTTTAGTTGAACCCTACTGAGATGACATGCTTGATGACTAAGATTGATGATATTGTGAAAGTGAGTTCTACACTTGCAGTAAAAGACTTACCTAATATTATGAAGCCTACTAACATGATTTGCAAGGAATGTGTAATGGCTAAAAAGAAAAGGAGTTCATTTCCTAGCAAGAAGTTCACATCTACAGAAAAGGTGAAGATTGTTCATACAGACTTGAGTGGTCCTACTAGGACTAGAGGATTCTATGGAGAAAGGTATGATTCTTGTTGATGATTTTACAAGAATGATGTGGATTGCATTTTTGAAAGAAAAATCTGAAGCATTTGATAAGTTTAAGGTCATGAAGAATAAAGTTGAGAATGAATTAGGAATGAGGATTAAATGTTTGAGATCTGATAGAGGTGGAGAATTTACATCTAAAGAGTTTAACACTTTTTGTGAAGTGAATGGTATTAAGAGACAGTTATCAGCCCCTAGAACACCTAAACAAAATGGTATTGTAGAAAGAAGGAATAGATCAGTAACTGAAGTAGCTAGAATTGTGTTATTTGAAGGTGATTTGGCAAAGACATTTTGGAGAGAAGTTGTGAATACAACAATATATACAATGAACAGAGTACAAATCAGAGTAGACACAGAAAAGACACCTTATGAATTATGGTTTGGACATGCACCCTCAGTTAAGTATTTTAGAATTTTTGGAAGCAAATGTTATATTAAGAGAGATGGTGATATAGGAAAGTTTGATCCTAAAAGCGATGAAGGAATTGACTATGAAGAGACTTTTGCTCCTGTGGCAAGACTTGAAGGAGTAAGAATATTTTTGGCTTATGTAGCATTTAAGAAATTCAAAGTGTATCAAATGGATGTGAAGTCAACATTTTTGAATGGTGAATTAGAGAAAGAAGTCTACATTGAGCAGCCTGAAGGTTTTCCTTTGACTCAAGAAGGAGACATGGTATGTAAAGCATTGTATGGACTAAAGTAAGCACCTAGAACTTGGTATGCTAGATTAGATAAATATTTGTTAAAATTGGGATTTACAAAAGGAACAACTGATAGTAACTTATACACAAAAGAAATTGAGAATGGATTGTTAGTTTTGGTTATTTTTGTTGATGACATTATTTTTGGAGGAGAAGATGAAGCTAGTGACAAATTTGCTGATGAAATGAAAACAAAATTTGAAATGAGTATGATTGGAGAAATGAAATACTTTTTGGGATTACAAATAACACAAAACAAAGATGGTATCTTTATAAGTTAGACAAAGTACTTGAAGGATTTGTTGAAAAGATTTGGTATGGAGAATTATAAACCAGTTCGAACACCTATGGTTACAGGACATAAACTATCCAATAAAGATGAGACACCAGAAGTTGAGCAAAAGAAATACAGATCTATGATTGGTGGATTGCAGTACTTGACACACACTAGACCAGATATACAACATTTAGTTGGGATGGTAGCAAGATTTCAAGCTGAACCTAGAGAGTCACATTATGCAGTAGTAAAAAGGATATTGAGATATCTTAGAGGCACAATGGACTATGGACTATGGTATGAAAATTCTGATTATTTTACCCTATGTGCATATACTGATGCTGATTGGGGAGGCAACATTGATGACAAGAAAAGCACTAGTGGTGGAGCCTTTTTTCTTGGAGGAAGATTAGTTTCTTGGTTGAGCAAAAAGTAGAATTGTATCTCACAAAGTATAGTAGAAGCAGAATATGTAGTAGCATCAAATAATTGTAATAAGATAATATGGATGAAGCAGATGTTGATGGACATTGGAATCAAGTTTGATGAGCCTATTGTCATATATTGTGACTATACAAGTACAATTAGTATGTCTAAGAATCCAGTTTTACACTCTAAAACAAAGCATATAGAGATCAAGTATCATGTTGTAAGAGAGAAAGTTGCAGATAAAGAAGTCAGACTGGAGTACATAAGCACAAAGGAGTAGGTAGCAGATATATTTACTAAGCCTTTTCCTAAGGATACATTTGAGTATCTGAGAGGTATGCTTGGGGTTATGCCCAAACCTACTTTTGAGTAATGATACAGTGTGTTGCATCCATCCAGTGGTGTATGGCCCTATCTATTTTCTGGATTGGATGTTGGTACTTCCTCTATGGGGGAGTATGTGTATCTGAGTTGAGTCATTGGGGACTCTTGTGAATGTATTTTCTGAATAGTGTCTTTTGACATTGAGCTATAGTTTGACATAGTGATATAATTTCTATCATTGATGTCAATGGGGGAGAGAATCATGAAAAAATTTGAGGAAACATTGAGGAACTACATTTTTTGAGAGATTGAATAGGATAACGAAGCAAGATTTGATTGATGATGAGTAGCAGTGTAGTTGAGTAGCAATGATTGGATTTTTGGAACATTGGATGTTTTTCATCTATGTTGCCATCAATGCCAATGGGGGAGATTGTTAGGAATGAATGCTGAAGCCTTTTGGAAGTCATTCTGTAGCAATAGTTGTTGCATTCATGACTATGATTGTCATTGATGTCAACACAATGTTATTCTGGAGTTTAGCAAAGAAGTAGGCACAGTTTTGTTTTGTGCACATGTTATATTGTAGATTGAGTTATGCAAAATTGATGGTATGTTCTTTGGTGTGTTATTAGCCTATGGTTAAGAGCACAAAAAGAAATTCATTTATTCATGAAAGTTATAAGCATTTTGGTGGAAGCAGTGTTTTTGCAGTATTCTTGTGTAGCGATTTTTGGTAATCGGAGGATATCTCCTAACCAGGATGGAATCTGATTCTACATAGTTAAAGGGAAGTTTGAGATTCATTTTTGGTGATGTTTTTCATAGTGAAAACTTTGAGGTCACATGATTGGAAAGTTATTGTATTTGGAAGCCGACGTTTTATGTAATTCTGATGTAGTGTGTTGAAATTATTATTTTGTATTTCCATGTCAACTCATTTGTAATTATTTGAGTGTGGTATAAAGGAAGGAATTTTTTCCTTGTTATATGAGAGGATTGTAATAGTTGTGATATGAAATTATGAAAGTTGTGATTTGAATATATGCATGAAGTGAAGAAAAGAGCTAATTCAGTGATGAAGGAAGACTTGCGAAGTACAGAGATCTCGATTTGTGATCTTGTGTAGCAGAGAGTGCGGTTTTGGCATAGTGTGAGGAAGGTAACATATTTCATATTATTTTGTTGAATAATCCTAAGATCTGTTGGACAGTGAGTTCAGAGATCTTGCCTTGAAGCTGTTTGGGCAGTGGGTCCTTCTGTCTTCCATAACTCCTAACAAGGTTAGAATCTTTTAATAGGGATTCAAAATCTCCTAATAGAGATTCATATGTACTGAATGTATTTCATAAGACTCCTAACAGGGTCCATCTTCTAACAAGGAACTTTCATATTAGTACATCATTTTGTGGGCATCATTCCCACCGGGGTTTACTCTTTGATCAAGAGGTTCCCTAGTTAACATATCTTGTGTTATTGTGTCACTGTGTATGATTATCCTTCTATGGTTGGTTACTACATTAATTATATGGTTTAAAGCTATTGAAGTTGATATTAAAGTTAATGATGATAAATGGTTTAATTATCAGATAACTGATTCAGCCCCCCCCTCTCAGTTATCTTGGTGGTCTTTACTTTCTAACATTAACAAAGTGTATCTTAGACACCGTATTGATAAACTCAATGAGAGCACAACACTAGTTATGAAGACTTTTAAAAATAAAATGAGGAAAAGATCAAGAATTCCACCCTCTATGGTTGAGAAATACAAGAATGAGTTATGCTTTTTGATTTACATATATTTCACCTACATTAAAGTGGTAGAACCTAGAGTTGAATTCATAGACCCTCTAGATTATGAAGTATTTGAAGAGGCTATTGAAGGCTATGAAAGAAAAATCCTTAAATGCAGTTTAGATTCCAAAAGTCCTAGATTTGGAACATCTAAGGAAATTTCAAGAACAACACATCAAACTCAATTACACAAGTTAGAAAAGAAAAGAGTGAACACAAATATTAATAAGATCTTAAAGGAAACATGAATGAATGAAGATGAGTTTAATATTGCAAAAAAAACAATATCAAATATGACAGATATTGGTCATAAGGATGTATTAACTATTCCACCATTGGCAGCCAAAGCAACCTCTGCACCAGATATTCAAAATATTGATGAGGATATCATAGAGCCAAGTGAAATGAGCACATCATTTTCTATGCCACTAGAAATAGCCAAAAGAAAATCCACAAGATCTACTTCCACTACACCTACTAAGAGAGTTACAAAAATGGCTAGTGGACCAGAAAAAGATAGAAAACCATTTTCACTCATGTGGAAAGGAAAAGGGTACAAGAAGAAGAATCCAAACCTATCAAGAGAATGAAAGGTCAAGTGCAAATCTAGTCACAAGGAGAAGAAGAGGCAGGAAAAAAAAAAGAATAACCAATAGAAGCCTAAGATAGACAAAGTTAATCTTTTAATCATTAATGATGGTGATTTCCCGAAGTTGAACAAATATTATCATATGTATAACAATTTTGAAAAGTTAAATATTGAGAATGTAGTTGTCAGGCACATGATCCTTGTAGATAAGAAATTTGAAAACATAAAAGAAAAAATACCAAGTGATCTATATGATAAACCAATAAATTGGAACAAAAGAGAAATTGAAGAAGATAAAAGTATAAAAGAGAGATTTGTAAGAAAACTTTGTGAAGTTAAGGATGAAGATCACTTAAAGGAAGTAATGAAGAGCCTTGGTACTCATTTGAGGAGAAAAAGAATAATTATTCTAATCATGTGAGGAAATTATGAAGAAGTTAATAGGGAAGCATAGGAAGTGGTTGTAAAAGTAATGACATCAGTACCTGCAAAAACTTTAAGTGAGTCAGAATAGGACACCCTAGTCTCAGAAGTAGCTACATAGACAAAAGAGACATCACAGACCAAAGTTACCCCACTAACTATATTAATTGATGATAAAAACATGAAATTAGAAGGCACAAGAATCACCATTGATAGAGAATAAGATCCTTTCAAAGACCAAGGAGAGCATGTTGGAAATTTGGGAGAGATGGTGAATGAGGGAGAAGATGAGGAGGAAGAAAAGGAAGAAGAATCAAAGACATTGGAGGAGACACCAAAAAAAATTAATGTTGAGTTACAAAAGAAATGGAAGTTAGTTGAGAAAGAAGTTACTTTAACCTTATCGAGGTTGAAGCATGTTGAAACTGAGCAGGTAGTGCAAGAGGAACAGGAAAAAGAAAAAGAAGTGAAACCTACAAAGATTGTACCACAACACATTCATTTCGACACCCCGTAGAAGGGCACACCCACAAGTACATAAATTTTTCCTATTGAATAAGTGCTAGAAAATTTGAAGGTTGAAGTTGATGATGATGATCAAATAGAGCTGATCTCATCTTTGAACCAAATCATTGGAAAGAACAAGAAGGTAAAAATCTTGGAGGGATCATTGCTTGAGGTAAAAAATAAGCATCAAAATGTTATATCTACAAAGATTAGTGAAGTTGATATGAAAGCTAAGGAAAATAAAGTAATTAAAGCTTTTGACAGTGAATTCACTATGTTATCAGATATTGCAATAGTGAAATTACAAACACTTCATGATGCACAATTATTTCAATCCACTTATCATAATATTAAGAATGATTTAGACAACCTTGATGTTTGCATTAAGGAGTTGAGAAAATGTTTGGAAAAAAAAATATTATTGTATGGTCAGTGTGCCCTTTCACACAATCACATCTTAGACATTACAAAGAAGATGAAGAATAAAGAGGAAAAATTACAAGTCACAGTGAATGAGTTACAGAATCCTAGAATGAAGATCACTGCTATTGAGAAGAAAATAAGATACATGATGAGATAAGCTTATTGGAGAATGAAAAAGAATGGAAGTTGAAAATATTTCCACTACTTAGAGAGCATTTAACATTGAAGATCAGTAATGTGTAGAATCAACTGGAATAATGTCTTTCATCAAAGACATCTTATAGTAAATTTTCTTATCATAATCTTAGAGCAGTTGAGATAGCATCTTATGGGCTATGTGCACTATTCAATGTATCTTATTGCAAATTTGAAGGAAAAATTTACAGATTGCATTCCAAGCCTTCCAGCTCTACAAAATTGAAGACAAAGAGGTATATCATAAATTTTGACCTCTCTCTCTATATATATATTTACACCTTTGTCATTGTTGTCAAAGGAGGAGTAATAATATGAGAAAATTATTTGCATATATAAGGTATAGATATATGCGGAAATGATATAGTATAATCAAAGGGGGAGTATCCCTATGATGAAATGAGATAAGTCATTATGTATGATCCACAAACTTTTTGAAATCTTGTAATGGCCATGTAACACAATGTTACAAAATGTTGCAAGTTTGTTTTTGAAGTTTTTGTTGTAAAGTTTTGGGACTTAGCCAATTTTTCCATATGTTGCCATCAATGAAAAAGGGGGAGATTGTTGGAAATTTGACTAATTAGGACATCATGATATTGTCATTATGGAAACATATATTCAATATTAAGACAACATAATCCAAGGATAAATTTCTGGATGAGAACTTAAGAAAATTGTCTAAGTATAACAAAGTTTATCTGTTTGCACAAAGACTATTTTGATCAACAAAGTTCACATAAGTATTTCTAGAACATCTAAACTTAAAGCACAAATTATATGAGGTATATTGAAGCTAAATCTAAGACCATAATATTGTACGCCATGTATAGACATAGTTATTAATGTTTTACAAAAACAATGTTAAGTCGACCAGAATAGAACATCGACTAGTAAATGAATGTTTTGGGTTAAGGTATTATTTTTTTTATCAAAATAATGACTTAAATAATTATGGAAAATATCATAGATGTTAACCCTATGGCAGCAAGAATTAATATTATGTTTTGGAAGCATGCAAGTTGACTGGAAAGCTATATTTTGTTGGAAACTGCAATTGAAACAATTGTTGTATTGTCATTGATGTCAAACCTTTATTGGTAAAACTATTGCTACTTAGGAAAGTACTATATCTATTTGAGTGTGGCTAAGGGGCTAAGAAAGGTTGGTAACAATAGCACCTAAGGAAAGGTTGAGTTATCTTGATACTACAAAGTGTACTTGACTATGTTGTATAATGATGATCCAATGTATTGTTTATCTTAGTAAGACTGAAGACTAAACTGGTAGGCTTGACCAAGCAAAAATGAAGAAATCATGTTTAAGCCGAGTAATGTTAGTGTTGAGCGAGTTAGTGTATGCCAAGAAAAATTCAAGTGTTGACCAAACAATAGTTAATTGCCGAGGAAGATAGTGTAAGCCGAGGAAACATTTTTAGTAATGACCGAGCTTTCTACATGAAGACCGAGTGGATGATCACAGTATTGACCCAACATCAACAATTTTAAATTTGAAGAGAATTTAGTTTTGGAGCCGACATTGTTGAATTCTTGGATTATGTAAACATGTTGACTTTATTTATTGATTTTTTGAAAGCATTAAATGCACTGTAAAATGTTTTATTGTAAATCTTTAAGAGATTTGAGATGATTCTAGAAAAGGAGCCAAAGAACATGAACCGGGTAGATTCAATGAATCTAACCTAACCCTAAGATCTACAAATGAGATTGAACAGCATAAGATAAGACTATTTTGATTAACAAAGTTCACATAAGTATTTCTAGAACATCTGAACATAAAGCATGGATTATATGAGGTATATTGAAGCTAAATCTAAGACCACAATATTGTACGCCATGTACAAACATAATTATTAATGTTTTATAAAAACAATGTTAAGTCGACCAAAATAGAACATCGAATAGTAAATGAATGTTTTGGGTTAAGGTATTATTTTGTTTATCAAAATAATGACTTAACTAATTATGGAAAATATCATAGATGTTAACCCTATGGCAGCAAGAATTAATATTATGTTTTGGAAGCATGCAAGTTGACTGGAAAGCTATATTTTGTTGGAAACTGCAATTGAAACAATTGTTGTATTGTCATTGATGTCAAACCTTTATTGGTAAAATTGTTGCTACTTAGGAAAGTACTATATCTATTTGAGTGTGGCTAAGGGGCTAAGAAAGGTTGGTATCAATAGCACCTAAGGAAAGGTTGAGTTATCTTGATACTACAAAGTGTACTTGACTATGTTGTACAATGATGAGCCAATGTATTGTTTATCTTAGTAAGAATGAAGACTAAACTGGTAGGCTTGACCAAGCAAAAATGAAGAAATCATGTTTAAGCTGAGTAATGTTAGTGTTGAGTGAGTTAGTGTATGTCGAGAAAAATTCAAGTGTCGACCAAACAACAGTTAATTGCCGAGGAAGACAGTGTAAGCCGAGGAAACATTTTTAGTAAAGACCGAGCTTTCTACATGAAGACCGAGTGGATGATCACAGTATTGACCGAGCATCAACAATTTTATATTTGAAGAGAATTTAGTTTTGGAGCTGACATTATTGAATTCTTGGATTATGTAAACATGTTGACTTTATTTATTGATTTTCTAAAAGCATTAAATGCACTGTAAAATGTTTTATTGTAAATCTTTAAGAGATTTGAGATGATTCTAGAAAAGGAGCCAAAGAACATGAACCGGGTAGATTCAATGAATCTAACCTAACCCTAAGATCTAAAAATGAGATTGAGCAGCATAAGATGAGTTAACCTAATTGAGGAAAGTATATAGTGACCTGAGCATTTGGATATGCAAGTGCATCGGTGAAGAGAATGCTGAAAGATCAGAAAAGTTTTACTGATTATTTAAGTAGGAAAGGATGAAGGAGAATTGTGGTGGTTGCTTGAAGAAAAGTTCCAAGCAGATCAGAGATGGAAATGGAAAAGTTTCAAAGTCAGTAAACCAGCATTAGTGTATGAAATCAGATCTGATATTTGCAAAGTGAGTTGTATATTTTTCAGATAAATATTGCTGCTACTTTCTAACCATTGTAATAGTCAAAATCCTTTTAACAGGGGTTGACCTAACAGTCATATGTTAAATCCTTTGAACAAGGTTGCATTCTAATGAAGTGTATGTAAGTCCTATAGAAAGGCTCACTTTTAACAGGGTGATTGAAATCCTTTAACCGGGTCACACCTGACAGTGTGTATTATAACCTTTGACAGGGTTGGATTTTTACCGAGCTCACTTCATAAGAGTGAAAATAATAGTAGCATGTTACAAAGTGGTTTTTCCCACATTGGGTTTCCACTATAAATCCTGGTGTTAATACTTGTGTGAATGTTTTGGTTTGAACATTTCTATGTTTTACAAGTTAAGTTACAGCTGGGTAGTGGACTGCATTTTTATTTTTTTCTATTATTGAATCAGTGATGACCAAGTTTTTTTTGGTTATTGGATCTGATTTAAAGAAAAGTTTTAAGATTGTTTTATACATCAGGACCTGAGAACAACTGATTCACCCCCCCTCTCTATTGTTCTAAATCTTATTAACAATTGGTATCAGAGCTAAGTTGCTTATTATTAGTGTTTACAAAAATCAAGTTTAAAGGGGCTTGAAGCAAATGATCAGGATGTATAAGAAGGAGGTACCAAAGCTGAATAAGGAAAACTTCCTTGCATGGAAAATCTTGGTGAAGCTGCATCTGGCTGGTATTTGTGACTCTGCAAAGTACTACATTGAAAATAGCTATGTCTCACTTGTCGTACCTTTGACTGCCGAGGAAATGAGAGCTAAGCAAGAACATAATCAGGCAATGTTGGAAATTGCATCTACCCTAAGCTATCCAGAATTTGAGGACATTAAGGATTGCACAAATGTGAAGGATATGTGGGATACTCTTGCAAGAATCTATGGTGGTGACTTAAATGTGCTGAAAGCAAAGGCCGACAGTCTTAGAGGTAAGTTTGATGAAATGAGAATACAAGAAGGTGAAAACATTGCAAAATATTATGGTAGAATAAAAGAAATTGTGAATGCTATTAGACGAGCTAATGGGGTTATTGATGATGAAACTATAATTGGGAAAGTACTAAGAACCCTGCATCCTATATATGCTATTAAGATCTCAGCTATTCAAGAATCTAGATGCAACTCTGCTAATGTGCTTACTTTGGAAAGTTTGGTTGGTAAGCTGACTACTTTTGAACTCTCTAACTATGATAATTTCACCGTTGGAAGCATTGGTAATGTTGAATCTTCTTTCAAGTCATAGCTAGTTCTGACAAAGCCTAAGAAAGAAAAAGAAAGATGCATCAGTGAAAGTGATAGTGAAAGTGAAAGTGACAGTGACACTTCTAATGAAGAACTGGAAGATCTAGAAGCACTTATGGCTAGAAGATTGAGAAGGGGAAAAGGAAAGTATAAAGGTAAACTCCCTATTATATGTTTTGCATGTAATAAAGTTGGTCATATAGCTGCTAGATGTCCTGACAGGAAGGATAAAGATGATGAAAGGAATAGCAAACAAAAAGATAGAAGAGATGATAGAAGCTACCGATGGAACAAAGACTACAAAGGAAAAGGTAAGAAATCTTGTTACATTGCTGAAAAAGAAACTAACACTGATGGTGATGATTTTGAAATTGAGGTAGTCTATGTTGCAATGAAAGATGAATCTGATGAGGATGAGAAAACTGCATTGATATCCTATGTGAACAAGAATGATAAATGGATTATTGATAGTGGTTGTTCACATCACATGACTGGTGACAAAAATAAGTTTGAGACCTTACATCATTACAGAGGTAAAAGTGTAAAATTTGGTAATGATGCACCATGTCCTATTAGAGGAAAAGGTTTGATTAAACTAATTGATAAGATATGTTGTGAAAATGCATATTGGGTTGAAGGTCTTAATTATAATTTGTTAAGTGTTGCTCAGCTTAGCAAAACTATTTACCAAGTGCAATTTCATCACAAGCAAGCCAAAATATTTGATGCTATTGGAGAACTGATTGGAAGTGGAGATCAGACTAGAGGTAATTTGTTCTATCTTGACCTATCTAAAGAAACATGTCTAATTGCACAACTTGATGACATTTGGTTATGGCATAAAAGGCTATGTCATGTTAACTTTGACAATCTGGTAGAGATAAGTAAGAAGAAAAAGGTAAGAGGTCTACTTAGATTGAAGAAACCTGAGAATGTGATGTGCAAGGAATGCCAGTTAGGAAAAATGACAAAGTCAAGTTTTAAGAGAAAATCCTTTACATCTGAAAACATTTTTGATATGGTTCATACTGACCTTTGTGGACCCATGGGTGTAGAAAGTTATTGTGGTACTAGATACTTTATCTTATTTTTTGATGATCATACTAGGATGATGCATGTAATGTTTCTAATAGAAAAATCTGAAGCTTTTCAATTCTTTAAGTGGTATTTGGCTAAAGTTGAGAAGGAGACAAGTAGGAACCTAAAATGTCTTAGATCTGACCGAGGTGGAGAATTTACATCAAATGAATTTAATCTATTTTGCAATGGAAGAGGAATTAAAAGACAAATGTCTGCACCTAGAACACCTCCACAAAATGGTATAGCAGAAAGGAGAAATAGATCTATCTTGGATTGTGCAAGGACATTATTGATTGAAAAGAATGTGGCACATAAATAATGGAAAGAAGCTATAAGTACTTCTATCTACACTCTTAACCAGGTACAAATCAAGAAAGGTACAAATCTGACACCCTATGAACTATGACATGGGCATGCATCAAGTGTTAAATACTTTAGAATCTTTGGAAGTAAAAGCTATATATTAAAAGACACTAGGAATGGAAAGTTTGATGCTAAGAGTGATGAAGGCGTATTATTAGGATACTCCACAAAAAGTAAATCTTATAAGTGTTTGAACTCTAACACTAACAAAATTATGGAAAGTGTGAATGTGAGAATTGATGAGTATGCAGAAAGAAATGAATCTGATAGTAAAAGAGAACTAGAAGATTATAGATCTTTTGTGTACATTGAGGAAAAAGAAGAGGCAAGTAACAGACTTACACTTGATGCCAAGTCTTGGGTAAGCAGGCCAAGCGACAGATAGACGCTGCTGAGCATCAGGAAAACACTGCCGAAAGAGAACAAGAACATGCTGAGCTACAAGAAAATGCTGCCGAGTATCAGGAAGAGGTTATTGAGCATTCAGAAGGTGAATCCAAAAATCTTGTTGGGGAACTTGATGAAATAGAAGAGAGAGGAGCTAAACCTATTTTGGCAAAATATGTAAGAAGACATCACAAGTCTGAATAGATAATCAAAGACAAGAATACTGGAATTTAGACTAGAAGTAAGATTAAGGATCCAACATGTCTACTGTGTGAATTTGAACCTAAGTCAACTAGAGAGGCATTGAAGAATGAAGACTAGATACAAGCAATGAATGAAGAGATTGACCAGATTGAGAAGAATGATACTTGGACTCTGGTGCCAAGACCTGAAAACAAAAATGTTATAGGAACAAAGTGGGTGTTTTGGAATAAGATGAATGAAAATGGTGAAATCACTAGGAACAAAGCTAGGCTGGTATAGAAAGGCTACACACAAGAAGAATGAATAGATTATGGGGAGACATTTGCCATTGTAGCTAGATTGGAAGAAGTAAGAACTCTACTTGCATATGCTTCTTATAAAGATTTCAAGGTATATCAAATGGATGTCAAGTTTACATTTTTGAATGGTATACTAGAAGAAGAAGTTTACATAGGACAACCAGAAGGTTTTATTGATCCAAACAAAAGACACATGGTGTGCAAACTGAACAAAGCACTATATGGATTGAAGCAAGCTCCCAGAGCATGGTATGAGAGGTTGCACAACTAATTAATACAAATTGGATTTTCAAGAACAAATGACACAAGCAATCTATACATGAAGGATGAAGAAGGTAAAGGTATCCTGTTGGCAAAATTTTTTGTGGATGACATTATTTTTGGTGGACAAGATGCATTGTGTAAAAGATTTTCAGATGAAATGCAAACTGAATTTGAAATGATTATGTTTGGTGAGATCAAATTCTTTGCTGGTTTACAAGTATATCAGAAGGAGAATGGAATTTTCATTACACAGTCTAAGTATGTTAATGAAATATTGAAAACTTTTGGGATGGAAGATGCTAAACTAGTGAGTACTCCTATGGTTACTGGACAAAAGTTATCTAAGAATGATGATGCTGCAGAAGTGAATCAGACTTTATACAGATCCATGATTGGAAAATTGCAGTATGTTGTACATAGTAGACTAGATATTACATTAGCTGTTGGGATTGTGGCAAGATTCTCTGCCAATCCTAAGGAAACACACATGATGGCTGTGAAAAGAATTATGAGATACTTGAAAGGAACTGCTGACTTTGGTCTATATTATACGAAGGATGACAAATTTGAACTCAGAGTTTATACAGATGCTGATTGGGCAGGAAATGTAGATGACAGAAAGAGTACTAATGGTGGGGCTTTCTTTCTTGGACAAAGATTAGTCTCCTGGACAAGCAAGAAACAAAATTGCATTTCCCAATCTACTGTCGAGGCCAAGTGTGTTGTTGTTGCAGTAAACTGTCCAAATCTGGTATGGATAAAACAATTGTTGATAGGCATGAAAGAAGAAATCACTGAACCTATTGTTATTTTTTGTGACAACACAAGTGCTATCAATATTTCTAAGAATCCAGTGATGCACACTAAGACCAAGCACATTGCAATCAAGTATCACTACTTGAGAGAATTAGCACAAGACAAAGAAGTCCGAATGGAATATGTGAATAGAAAAGAACAATTAGCAGACATATTCACTAAAGCTTTACCCAGAGAAGCTCATGAGTATTTGAGAAGTCAATTAGGGGTCCTTCCCCTAACTGAGGTTGCCTAGTCAAGCTAGGAGCACTGCATCAAATATGCTATAGCAGAATATTTGAAAAATTGATGCAGAAGTTCATCACACTTTAGGGATGGCCTAGAGTTGTGAAAAAGAGCAAAGACAAGGAATCAGTCATAAGTAAGATGATAGAGGGAGAAACAATGAGCTGCATAGATATTATCTACATCTGATGGATGTATGTTTTGGTTGCTGCTTTGGCATTTTGGTCAAAGAGGGAGATGAACTGATATGATAACACATAACACTGAAAGGTAAGAGAGATTGTTGGATACTTAACTGAAATGAAGGATCAAGATAGAGGGAGATCTGAATACTTTTGATGGTCACAAAAGTGAGGCTTATAAGATTCTGAATCAGAATGAAGCTAAGGATATTATAAATAATTCTTTGATGGACATATAAGTTTTTGGATTGGTTGGTAATCCATGTGTTATTTAGGTGATATCATATGGTGTTTCCATCAATGCCAAAGAGGGAGATTTTTGGAAACTACAATTGAAATAATTGTTGTATTGTCATTGATGTCAAACCTTTATTGGTAAGACTATTGCTACTTAGGAAACTACTATATCTATTTGAGTGTTGCTAAGGGGCTAAGCAAGGTTGGTAACAATAGAATCTAAGGAAAGGTTGAGTTATCTTGATACTACAATGTGTACTTGAATATGTTGTACAATGATGAGCCAATGTATTGTTTATCTTAGTAAGATTGAAGACTAAATTGGTAGGCTTGACTGAGCAAAAATGAAGAAATCATGTTTAAGCTGAGTAATGTTAGTGTTGACCGAGTTAGTGTA
This sequence comes from Chamaecyparis obtusa, assembly GCA_027943335.1. Classification (NCBI taxonomy): domain Eukaryota; kingdom Viridiplantae; phylum Streptophyta; class Pinopsida; order Cupressales; family Cupressaceae; genus Chamaecyparis; species Chamaecyparis obtusa. The sequence goes on along the minus strand of BSBK01008401.1, from coordinate 411,463 downwards.
TGCCAAGAAAAATTCAAGTGTCGACCGAACAATAGTTAATTGCCAAGGAAGACACTGTAAGCCAAGGAAATATTTCTAGTAATGACTGAGATTTCTACATGAAGACCGAGTGGATGATTACAGTATTGATCGAGCATCAGCAATTTTATATTTGAAGAGAATTTAGTTTTGGAGCTGACATTGTTGAATTCTTGGATTATGTAAACATGTTGACTTTATTTATTGATTGTCTGAAAGCATTAAATGCACTATAAAATATTTTATTGTAAATCTTTAAGAGATTTGAGATAATTCTAGAAAAGGAGTAGAAGAACATGAAGTAGGTAGATTTAATGAATCTGACCTAACCCTAAGATCTATGAATGAGATTGAGTGGCATAAGATGAGTTAACCTAATTTAGGAAAGTATATAGTGACCTGAGCATTTGGATATGTAAGTGCATGGGTGAAGAGAATGCTGAAAGATCAGAAAAGTTTTACTGACTGTTTAAGTAGGAAAGGCTGAAGGAGAATTATGGTGGTTGCTTGAAGAAAATTTCTGAGCAGATCAGAGATGGAAATGGAAAATTTTCAAAGTCAATAAACCAACATTAGTGTACGAAATCAAATCTGATATTTGCAAAGCGAGTTGTATATTTTTCAGATAAATATTGTTGCTACTTTCTAACCATTGTAATAGTCAAAATCCTTTTAACAGGGGTTGACCTAACAGTCATATGTTAAATCCTTTGAACAAGGTTGCATTCTAATGGAGTGTATGTAAGTCCTATAGCAAGGCTCACTTTTAACAAGGTGATTGAAATATTTTAACCGGGTCACACCTGATAGTGTGTATTCTAACCTTTGACAGGGTTGGCTTTTTACCGAGCTCACTTCAGAAGAGTGAAAATAATAGTAGCATGTTACAAAGTGGTTTTTCCCACATTGGGTTTCCACTATAAATCCTGGTGTTAATACTTGTGTGAATGTTTTGGTTTGAACATTTCTATGTTTTACAAGTTAAGTTACAGCTGGGTAGTGGACTGCATTGTTATATGTTTCTGTTATTGAATCAGTGATGACCGAGTTTTTTTTGGTTATTGGATCTGATTTAAAGAAAAGTTTTAAGATTGTTTTATACATCAGGACCTGAGAACAACTGAGAACGACTGATTCACCCCCCCTCTCTATTGTGATAGCTTGTATAAAGGAAAGTAATTTGTAATGTGAAGTAGTAATGCTAATGCAAAGTTGTAAGAATGATTTTGTATTGATGTATAATGTTGTACTATATGAAATATGATGTATGATCAGAACAATGCAAATTGATAGCAAGTTTTGTGAAGAGCCTACACACTAGATCAGAATATTCAAGATATTCAACAATAGTAAAAGGTTTTTGTATTCTATCTTTTTTATTAGAGATTATCATTGTATATTGCATGTTTGGATAATGGGCTCATCTTGCACACATTCATATTTTTTAATACCAACTCCTAATAGGGTTGATGCTTCTAACAAGGCCTAAGTCCTCTAACAAGAACCTAAACACTATACCGATGTAATAGACTCCTAAAAGGGTCAATATCTTTAACCAGATACTTTTGATTAGTGGATAATTTGTGAGTCCCATCCCCACTAGGGTTTTCCCTTGGCTAGGGTTTCCTTGAGAACAAACATGGTGTTATGAGTTCCTTTATTTTATGGTTGTGTTTTGTATTTAGTTTGGTTTCTTATGCAAGTTACAAGTTAATTAAATATATCCATAAGTGGGAAAAAATAAAATTTTGTGAAATACTGATTCACCCCCCCTCTCAATATTTCCTATTTCTAACAGAAGGTTTATTGACTTCCCATGTAGTGCAGAGTATGCCATGTGTGGAGGGATATACATGGGTGGGCAGGTCCCCATGATGCCAATCATGCCCAAGAGCCATTAGGGGTGATAAGGGGAATTCGATGGCTTGAAGCCATGATTTTGATTATTGAGGAGGTGTTTTTGTGTAGGAATGTTGAGCCCATGTGTGACATATTCCTCATATTTTTTTAATGTTTTGATTGACTATCTCATCATGTGGTGAGTCCTCTTCACCCCTTTTATTTCAAGTCCTTGAGGCCTTGTAAAAACTTGGGTTTGTGGGAATCTTTCTTTAGGTATGTCTATTTGCAGCTTCTTGATGTTTTGACTCCTTGTCAGCTGGTTCATTTTTGGATCCCCAAGCTCGACGATGGCCTTGTAAAGGCATGGGTTGGGAGAAGAGCCTGCACGATCAACATATGTTCTTCTTACAGGTTCAGATGGAGCTCTTGGAGAGTTTAGTAAAGTTTTGGTGAAACCACCACTTGGTGGTCTTGTGTTCAAGATTGTTTCACTCTTTTTGTCCCTTGTAAATTTGATGTGGGAATAAAGGTTGAATATTGTAAAAGTCTCCTATTTTGATGAATAAGAAATGGAAAAGAAATTTCATTATATTTTTAATTTTATTGTTGATATATTGGTTTGAAACATTATCTTATGTGTAATTTTAGTCTACCTATATTTTACATTATTAAATTTGTATTAAATGACTTCATAGGAAATTTAATTTAAAAATAAATAAAGAAAAATATCATTTGAAAATTAGGGTAAATTTCAAATATTCAAGACATTAGAAACTGCATCTTCATTTTAAGCTAGATTAAAGTAAGAGATCATGTTTTATGTTAAATAGATATTCTAATTAAATGATAAAATGAGGTAAATATAAATATTAGAATTTTATAAATTCATGTTATGTTTTTTTTTATTATGTTAAAACTTAGATAGACTTATTTGTATAAATTTGTTCTAAGAAATAAAAACTTTATGCAAGTTGCAATTTATAAAGTTATACATACATACATACATACATACATACATACATACATACATACATATATATATATATATATACATATATATATATATATACATATATATATATATATATAGATATATATATATATATATAGATATATATATATATATAGATATATATATATATAGATATATATATATATATATATATATATATATATATATATATATATATATATATATATATATATATAGATATATATATATAGATATATATATATATATACATATACATATATATATATACATATATATATATATATATATACATATATATATATATGTATATATATACATACATATATATATATATATAGATATATATATATGTATATATATATATATGTATATATATATATCTATGTATATATGTATGTATATATATATATATATATATATATATATATATATATATATGTATGTATATATATATATATATGTATGTATATATATATATATATATATATATACATACATATATATATATATATATATATATACACACATACATATATATATATATATATATATATATATATATATATATATATATATATATATATATATATATATATATATATACATATATATATATGTGTGTGTGTGTGTGTGTGTTAAAAATAAATATATATATCTCATTTGTTTAAATAAACAAATACTTAACCTAAAAGAAAGTATATATATTATTAGATATATATTGTAAAACTAAATTAATCATATTTTAAAATAGAAACATGTTTAAATGGAGCTATATATATTATTAAAAACTTTACTATTTAAAATAAAACCCTTTTAAAATCATCCCCACAGAAATGCAAATTTTTGGTTTGCAAAGTAATTGAAATAAAATAAAAAGAAAGAGAGTAAAATTAATTTTTTTTTTTCAATCTCAACATGTTTTGGGAGGGGTGGGCCAAGTCCTAACCCCAATCCCCCATCTTGTGACCAACATGTAGGCCGGCGGCCACTATGCTGAGAACATTGGGGAGGCACGACCTCGACCGTGCCACCCACTAGTGAGGCACAATGGGGCGGCTGCTATGCCACCCATCGACCTCTCCCTTGTGAACCACCATCCACAGTGGTGGTGCAAACAATGTGGCTACCACCATCTATGGTGGTTCCATCCCCATTGTTTGTCCTAGCGTCGCTTCTTATTGCCCAGGCTCGACCCTCAATTCTAGTGTAGGAGCACCTGGGACTTGGACTAAGAAGTCCTTCCTTTTTTTTGGCTTGTACTAGTCCTAGCTAGATCAGGAGGTTAATAAAGGCTCCAAGAGATCTTAGGAGTTATAGGAGGTTAGTTTTTTGAGTTAGCCTTAGGTTGTGTTAGTTGAGTTTAGTTTAAAGGCCAAGGTGTCCTTAGGACCTAACTTGGTCCTAGAAAGTGCAAAAAGGGCACAAGTGTGGAAATGTTGTCCTAATGTTCTGTTATGGTCTAAATGGCCCAAAATAACCTTAGATAGGTTTTTATAACATTTTAGGAGTCTATGAGTGGTTTGGGAATTGAAATGAGCAAGTATGCAAAAGTTGCTAAAAAGTTGTCATGATAACTTTTGCAATTTTGCAAAGTTGCATGACAAATTATTATCTTAAGGGGATCAACCTATGATTTAGGTCAAATGGGGGTCCTAACCACCCAAAAATCATGGATAGAGGCTATTTAAGCCCTAAAATGCTCCAATATTGAGGTTGGTTAACATTTCAATCTCTGGCATTAAGTTTTTAGGCACTGTGATAGTCATTTGAGGACATAGTCCTTTGTTTTTATGCAACAATAATGTTTAATTGATTAAATTTTTTTTGTGAAGGAAGAATAAATAAATAAATAATACTTTTTTTCCATTGTTCATCATTTTGTGTTCTTTTTAGGTGTTTCATTTGTTTAGGTTTGATTCTTTTGTTTTAGCTAGTTCATTGGCTTGTAAATAGTTCAATGTGCAAACATGGCACCCCCATGAAATCCCACCATTTGTTCATCAAAGCTAGTTGGGATATGGAAGTGAAGCCTATGTAAAATTTATATAGCCCTTTTGGAGGTCTATAAATAAGCATGGCCATTTTTGTGACCTTTCCCTAGGTGAGCACAATCATTGTCCAGCTAGGGAGAAGGAGGTGAAATTGTTGAATTGCTTGCAGAGGTGACCAATAAAATGCACTCCAAGAATTTGGTGATGAATATGATGAATAGAAAGATATTTTGTCAATATATCAAGGCTTGAACAATTATTTTGGAAAGAAAAACATTACTATGTACAGTGAGCTCCTAGAAGCCACTAAAACCCTTGCTAAACCCTCCTAGTTGAGTTAGGGCATTGTACAAATGCAAAAGACCCCAAGACCCATAAAATAATTTAGGGTATCCTAGATGAAAAAATAATCCAAATTTTATTTTGGTGGTCCTTCTTGATTTTTTTTGTAGAAATTCCTAAAAACCCAGAGTAGGAGACCTAATTGGGGGCTCTAGGGCCACAAGGCCTAATCAGAGAATTTGAAGAGATCGGTAAGGAAGAGTTGTGAGGATCTTGAAAAAATGTGTCAATAAGTGAAAGAAGACTATAAATTGGTTACCTCCACACCCTTGAAAGAATCACCACTTTCTAAGGAGGTAAGGTATACTTAGAAGGAGAAAAGTAAACATGAAGGAAGAAGGAACACTCAATCAATGATAGATCACCTAGGATTTGGAGAGTAGGTTGTTCAATTAGAGGACCTTGTAGAAGTAATTAGAAGATATGGTGATACCTTGTCAAAACACTAATCAATCCATTGGGATATTGGAGATTTTTGAATCTTAGTGATCCTGACAAGAGTGGTTGTGCACCTAGTGTGATCCTATCAGATTGGTAGCAGAGCCTAAAATAGATTGGGCTAGTGGATAGTTGATGTTGCATCCAGATGAATCAATAGAATCTTCAAGGATAGTTAAAAATTTAGAATTTTATAAGAAGGTGTAAGACCAAGAGGAGAATAGACTCCTTAGGGAAAGATTGTCATAGATAGAGAGTAAACTTGGTGTGGTGGAAACATAGACTGAATTGGTTAGAGAGAAAGTCAAAGAGGTAGAAGAAAAGGGTAAATAGGTGGTAGAGGAGGACAAGATACCTCAAATAGACCACATTTTTGAAGAACCCTTCTTGAAAGCACTAAAAGTGATGAGTGGAAATTTTTTAGAAGGAATTGCACTCTTTAGTGGAAATATGGAGGCAAAGCTAGTTATGGAATGGGTTGAAGGCATGGAAAACCACTTTGAGTGTGAAAGCATTACTGAAGCTCAAAGAGAGGGTAGAAAAATAAAGGATGAGAGGGGCTTCCCTCACATGGTGGAAATTTTTACAGGATGAAAGAGTGAAGGAAGGAAAGAACCCCATTACCAATTGGAAAGGTATGGTGGAAAAAGTTAGGGAAACATACTTACCTGATGACTATGAGGTGAAATTGCATAAAGAAAGACAAAATTGGAGGAAAAAGGACCTAAAAGTAAGTGTCTATACTAAGGAGTTCCACAAACTATGTCTTAGATAACATGTGATAGAGGAGAGCCTAAAGGTGGCTAGATACCTAAATGGAATAAGGTGGGAACATACAAGAAGAAATAAGCCTCGTAAGCCCCAAAATAGTTCACCAATGCTATTAGTTGGCTCTCAAGGTAGAAGAGAAGCTGAAAAAGAGGCATGAATCAAGAAGCCATGGTAGATGAAGAGGTAGAGATAATATGGGTCATAGAGGTAGCTATGGAAGAAGAACCTCAGAACCAAGAAGACAAAGTGAGACCAAACTTAGTGAACAACAAGGAGAAGTCTTTAGCAATAGAGGATGCTATGATAACAAAGGTAGAAGATCAAATATAAATTATAGAGGGAGGTCAAGTGGTCAAGGGAGAGGAACCTAATTCTCTTCTATGAAGTGTTATAATTTTCACCAATATGGACATCTGACATATAGGTTCCCTGAGAAAGGTTCTACATCTCAAGGTGGAGAGAAGAGGGTGAATTACATTCAAGAAGAATCCTCAAGTAGTAAGCCTACAGAAGTGGCCTTGTATTTTGAAGTAGGGGATAACCTTATGATAATGAGGACACCAATTAAAGAACCAATCAAAGAAGAACCAAGATAAAGAAGGTCCTCATTCAGAATAAATTGCAAAATATTAGGCAATGTATGTATGATTATCATAGACTCTGGGTCCACTGATAATAGTCTCCAATGAAGTAGTCATTAAGTTGAATCTTCTAAGGATCCCACACACCAATCGCTATAGAGTCACATGGTTGAATAAGGGTAAGAATGTCTTGGTAAATAACCAAGCTTGGGAAGACTTCACCATTGGGAGGTAGAAGGGCAATGTGTTGTGTGATTTCTTACCCATCGATGCTTGTCATCTCTTATTGGGAAGACCATGGGAATTTTTAAGGTAGGCTATCCATGATGGAGCCAAAAAATCCTACTCATTCAAGAAAGATGGAGTCACTTTTAGAATCTAGTTCATCCTAGAAGAGGGATAAGTGAATCCAATTGGTCCTAATGTGGTCTTAGTACCTGGGAAAAAGAGTTCCTCAAAACCTTGGAGGAAGGTGAAGGAGTGGGTTATGGTTTGGTGTTGAAGCCCAAAAAAGAGATGCAAGTCAAGAAGATTGAGGTTCCCATAGAGGTTCAACGGTTGTTGTAAAAATATAAAGAAATAGTGAGTGATGGAAATCCAGCCACTCTACTTCCTAAAAGATCCATAAGCCATCAAATAGACTTCATCCCAGGAGCATCCCTACCCAATAAAGATGCATATAAGATGACCCCTCAAAAAAATGAGGAAATTTCCAAATAAATCCAAGAAATACTTGACCAAGGCCTCATAAGAAAAAACATCAGTCCTTGCGTAGTCCCTACTATCCTAGCAGAAAAGAAAGGGGATACTTGGAGGTTACGTACTGAATTTAAGGCCATTAATAGGATTACCATAAGGTGTAGGTTCCCAATTCCAATAATTGAAGACTTGATGAATTTCTTAGGAGGGGATAAGTACTTTTCAAATATTGACCTCAAAAGTTGATACCACCAAATAAGGATTAAAGAGGGAGATGAGTGGAAAACTTCTTTCAAGACCACATAAGGCCTATACGAATGGTTAGTTATGCCCTTTGGGTTATCCAATGCCCCTAGCACCTTCATGAGGTTAATGAATGAAGTGTTAAAAGACTTCATAGGAAAATGGGTTGTGGTATACTTAGATGATATCCTCATATTCAGAAAGTCCAAGGAAGACCACTTGGTACATTTACAAGTTGTGTTACAAAGGTTGCATGAAGAGAAGTTCACCATCAACCTAGACAAGTGTGAATTCATGAAACAAGAATTGGTGTACTTAGGATTTTTAATCTCACAAGGTAACTTTAAAATGGACATTAGCAAGGTAGAAGTAAAAATGAATTGGCCTACACCCAAATATGCTATAGAAGTGAGAAGCTTCCATGGATTGACATAGTTTTATAGGAAGTTTATTAGACAATTTAGTGAGATTTGTGCACTGATTCTAGATACTATCAAGGGAGGCATGAAAACCAAATTATAATGGAATGAGAAAGCTAAAAAATGTTTTGAAACCTTTAACTAGAGGATATAAACCCAACCAATCTTGGTATTACCTAGCTTTGAGAAGTTATTTACTATTGAATGTGATGCTAGCGACATTTCTATAGGAGTAGTCCTAAGACAAAAGAACAAACCAGTAGCCTTTTAAAGTGAGAAGTTGAGTGAAGTAAAAAAAAGTACTCATATGATTTGGAGTTATATGAATTGGTTCAAGCCCTAAGGAAGTGGAGGCATTACCTCCTCCCTAAATAATTTATGTTGTACATTGATAACCATGCTTTAATGTTTCTCAATTCACAAGACAAGCTAAGCCACAAGCACATGAAGTGGGTAGAATAAATTCAGACCTACACATTTACAATAAAGCACAAGAAAGGGAAAAAAATAAATTAGCAGATGCATTGAGCCGAAGACTCTTGACTGTCTAAGAAATCAAATTTAGAAGCATTAGCATAGATATATTCAAGGACTTGTACCCAGAGGATGAAGATTTCTCAGCAGCTTATAAGGTATGCAAGGAGGGAGAACCTCATTCAAGAGAAAAATAATGGGTCTTTGAGTGGACACTTTGGAGTTCATAAGAATTTAGAGCTAGTCCAAAGGTTTTAATTTTGGCCAAGAATGAATTAGGAAATAAAAAGGTACATGGAGACTTGTATAGTCTGCCAAAAATAAAAAGGTACTTCATCCAATGCAGGGTTGTATCAACCCCTTCCAATGCCTAATAGACATTGGGAATGTCTTAGTATGGAATTTGTTGTAGGGTTTCCCAAGACTAAACATGGATTTGAAAGCATATATGTGATTATGGACAGGTTTATCAAGATGACCCACTTTGTGCCATGCAAAACCACTCATGATGCTTGCCACATAGCTAATTTGTTCTTTAGAGAAGTAGTCCGGATCCATGGGTTTCCATTGAGTATAGTATCTAATAGGGACTCCAAATTCATGAGTCATTTTTGCAAAAAATTGAGGCACAAGTTTGGCACCAACCTATCCTTTGGGTCTACATACCATCTCCAAATGGATGGACAAACTAAGGTGGTTAATAGAAGCTTTGAAAATATCCTAAGGTGCCTAACTAAGGAATATGGTCAGACATGGGACCAATTCATTGTACAAGAAGAGTTTTCTTATAATGACACCATTAAGAGGACCATTGGTAAGATTCCATTTGAGGTAGTCTATGGAATACACCCAAGAGATATTCATGAACTTCAAGAAGTTGGAGATGCAACAAAAATGAGTGGGTATGTAGAGGAATTTTCTCAGTCCATGAAGGAGGTGGATGATATAGTTAAACAAGCCCTTGTAGACAGTACCACCAAGACAAAGAGAAAAGTGGATGAGAGGAAAATAGAACTATACTTCCAACTAGGAGATGTTGTAATGGTTCATTTGACCAAGGCCAGGTTGTAGACGGGGATCCCTCACAAGCTTTAGATGAGAAGGATTGGTCCTTGTGCCATCCTAGCTAAGTATGGAAGTAATGCTTACAAGGTGGACTTTCCCGTAGACCTAGGCCTCTCACTGTTGTTCAAAATTTTATACTCGGTGCCTTATAAAGGACTAGTACCAATAGGAGATAGTGACAATGCTGGTGTTGTAGAGGATCTAGAAAACATGAAATTACCAGTCACTCCAAGTCCCCAAGGAGAGAAGGTGTAATACCCTAACCAACACAAAGCAAAAGAACTACCATAGAGCACTAAACATATCAAACAAAGAAAATTATAACCCGAAATTTTTTTTTTTAAAAACAATATCCATTACAATTAACCTTGTACAACAAGTTCAATAGAATACTCATAATCAGCAGTGTAATATTTTTCAGATCATAACATCCGAGTACGACATATCGTTACTCTTACAAAAAGTAAAACAACAACTATTAAGGTACATCCAAATTAATCACTGATTCTAAAAGATAAGAAGTCAACTTTCTTCTAGATCCATATTCATTTATATCTCGAACCTGAAATCAAATCATCAAAAACACAACACACCAAGCAGGGCTTATTACAGAAATCAATCTGAAATAACCTCCAAAACCTGCACGTTAGATTTAATAACATCTAACATTATTAAATCCAAATAACAGAAGTATTGATAATACAATTTTCTTTTCACATCAAAATTGTAAAGCAAGTACATAATTTCATACATGCAGTTATGCAGAAAATAAAACCCGCATAGAATATGACAAGGTGATGATCCAGTAGTCCATGGGTGTCAACATATGAATCTACGTTTAGCCACTCGTAGAACTCATTATGTCAGGTGAAACCATAATATTCTTATCTTATTATATGATTCCCATCCCATGAATTTTAATTGTTACCACTTGTTTAAATAACTGTCATAAACTTTCCCATAAGGATCCAGACTGAAGTCGGAGGGCATCCGACAACGTATTTCTTTCACCACAAGTTACTCGATTTATGACAGCCACCCAACCTAAAGGATCACACTTGCATAATCTAACATACACATAATTCAAATCATACTAATTGGAAGAAAACTTAAACTAATTTTCTGATTCCAACTAATATACATATATTTCTTTTGCCACAATAAAACAATTGCACCAGCAAACAAAAACATCATTTGAATCCAAATTTCCATCTTTCAAGTACCATTTGAAACCATATTTATAACCACATTGTTCAATCCTCTAACAGCTATATCTAAATCTAATAACAAGAAATGTCTTTTCTAAAATACATTTAACTTAAATTCCATTAAACAAGATATTACTAATGAAACTATCCATATAAATATAATTATAACAAATTATAAAAACAATCAATTTCCATTACCAAAATAGTATTCACTATAATATCTGGATTATAAATCTATGATAAAACTAACAGTGAATTTCATAAGAATATACATATACATTGATACCTATAATTAAGTACTTATACATACACATATACTCAGCACCTATAAGTATACATACAAATACTTACCTACATATATCAAAATATACGTAAAATCTTATTAATTTAAAGTTAGCTCTAAGCTAGAAAATAATCATTTCCACTGTACATCAATAACCAATTGTTTCCAGATAACAAATTTCACTATTCTATTTAGTAATGGTGTTGACAATAAAACGATATCATAGTAGTTGTTTTCATTTCAGAGCTCTCAAACTCAACCCATTAAAACATACTCTCAAATCATCTAAATACGATACAGTCAACGAAAAATGTTTGTATGCATTCAATGATTCAAGCTAATACACAAGATGACAGTCGCAATACTCTTCGCTATGCCATGGTTTAACCACAATATCAAAATCCCGCATATACTACAGTAGGATTTGAATATTGCTTATAATCCAATCTCTGAATTCGCAAATGATTAATCTATACAATTAACAGAATCCAAACCCTTTAAAAGTCAAACTCGAAATCTTATAAAAATATATACACTTACATATATATATCACACAGAATTTTTGAACCCAAATTTGCAAACAACTTAACAATAATGGGACTATAACTTCAGACCCGAAACTCATTGAGATAATCAAACGACGCCATCCGAATAACATTTATACAAATGTTTGGTTCCCTATTTATTGCTGAAACCCTTCTCCTACACAAAATTTATAATAATATAGCACATATAACAACAATGGCTTGACAAAAAGAAACCAATTCTCTACACCAAGTTTATAACTATGACTCAGGGTCGTGTCTCAAAGTCAATGCAAATTCGTGACCAAAAGTGAATAAATCCATAATCACAAATTCATAACCGGGTTACAACTGTAACAAACTTTTAACCACAAAACAGAGTACCCACTGAGCTCGGCTCAAAATCACAGCCGGCACTTTATGCTATCCACAACCAACACAAAAACTACAATTACAGCAACCACATAAAATCACAAACCCCGTATACACCCATGTTTCCAAGGTGATAACTCCATTCTCATTCAAACATGGGTATATGCAAAACAAACTTCGCTAAACAAACCATTCTCTATAATTTCCATGATGAGATGTACTAAATACCATTTAAACTGAAAGACCTTAATACTTAAAACATTTCAAAACTTTCGAAGGAGATAATGTACAGAAATATCAAGCATCTGAATAAATTTTACATCCGAAACTAGGGTACACTAGATTAAGCTATGGAAACCCCATACCCTGCATACTCTTAAAGATGGGTACAAATTTCCAAACACAACATTTTTAATAGTCGATAACCACCATATCATACTAAAATAATACAGATAAAAGAGTAGGGTTTTGAGAAAGAGCCCCCTGCCTGTGATAATATGAAATGACATAGGAGTTGATGCCCGATAAAACCCTCTGCTATCAAATTCGCAACACTCCAATCCTTGCCACAAAGAACCAGAGAAAGCCTTTTAAGAAAAGATACTACAAGAAATGCAGCAACAAAACAACAGAACCACAATAAATGAAATTGTGAACCTTCGAAATGCTGAGAAGAAATGGTTTCCTCCATAGTTGCCATCAATTTCCCTACGATAACGCAGAGAAAAATTCTTGACAGAGCATCCATAACCCCAACCACGACCAACGATGGTGGTCTGAATACAACATCGTGCCAAATTAATGCTCATAACAGCGAGCAAGAAACCAAACTTCATACGCAATGCAGATACCAACACATGGCAGCCAAGGTACCAACTCGCCAATCGAGAAGCCTGCTCTTCATAAAAACCCACTAACTTGCCGCCATAAGCCAAAAACCCAAAACCCCCATAACAAGTGCTAGTCTAAGCATCGACTAACTTAGGTGAGTTTAGTTAAAAGTTTTATGGAAAAGCTGAATCCTTCGATAGGTAAGATAGTTACTAACTTACATATCAACATAACATTAGATACTAACAACACTATCCATATTAACATCAATGTTAAGATCAATATTAACATTGACTTTAATATTAATATTAATTTACTAATTAATATTCTTATCAATATTAATATTAATATTAATATTAATATTAATATTATTATTAATATCGATATCCAAATTAATAATACTAATGTTGTTTTCCAATTAATAAGTATACGTATATATATATATAATATTTATAACCTGTATATATATATATAAATTCCAGCACACGAATATCTACAATTACAAATATATATATACATATATATATATATATATATATAAAATAAATTGATATTTATATACATATGTATACATATATATATATATATATATATATATATATATATATATATATATATATATATATATAATTATTCATACTAATGCACTCGAACTTATATACACGTATGTATAATTATACAATGTTATAAATTTACATATGTATATATATATATGTTTATACTTATAAACTGACAAACAACATACACAAGTTACTGAAAATATATATATATTTTTATAAAATCCAGCTTAAGAACAAATCTGAAAGTACGAATCAGACGAAGGTAAACTGAACCATACTAACATCATTAATAAAATTTGATCTCTGAATCCAAACTGATTCAGATATTAAGATTCTAAAAGTAGCGTAATACTGACAACATAAAAACCTCTATTTCTGAGAATTAGATTTTGAATCAACTCTGAATTCCCGAAAAGTTCAACATAAAAAAAAAAAAATCCCAGAATAATAGAAATAACTTAACAAGTGTCAACCATCAAGAAAATGAACTAATCTCAGGTTCCAAGGTATCAACTACAATCGGTCAGGGTCATGCCACCCTCCCCCACTAGCTTAGGCTTACTCCTGGAAGCCTGAAAACAAATGAGGATGAGAAACTTTTATTGTCGCTGTATCTTCCCATGTTGTAGAGGTATCATCATTATGATCCCACAATACCTTTACCTGCTCCACCTTGCGACCTCTAAGATTTAGCTCTCTTTGCTGAATGATTCGCACTGGTTCCAGCATCAACTGGCCATCCATCACCTGTAATGTATTCCAATTCAGAACATGAGCGATATCAGGTATGTATTTCCTTAAAACAGACACATGAAAGACATCATGGATTTGAGATAGACTGGGAGGCAAAGCAAGTTGGTAGGCAACCGGACCAACATGTTCCAGAATTTCAAACGGTCCCACAAAACGTGGAGATAATTTGGAACCTTTACCATATCTAATTGGACTTTTTCTAGGTCTAACCCGCAGAAAAACTTTGTCCCCAACCATAAACTGACACTCAATCCTATGCAAATCTGCATACTTTTTCTATCTATCCTGTGCTGTAACAAGGTGTTCCCTGATTCATTTCACTTGCTGTTCCATATCTTGGAGCATTTCAGGTCCTAGGAGAATTCTATCTTCCAAATTATCCCAGCTCAAGGGTGTTCTGCAAGGTCGTCCATACAAACCTTGAAATGGAGCCATACCTATAGAGCTGTGATAACCGTTATTATATGCAAACTCAACTAAATGCAAGAATTCTTCCCATTTGTTCTGCCTATCCATGACGTACATCCTGAGCATGTCTTCCAGAATCTGATTTACACGCTCAATTTTCCCATCAGTCTCAGGATGATATGCAGAACTGAAGTTCAGCTGAGTACCAAGTTCACGCTACATAGACCTCCAAAGTGAAGATGTGAAAACTGGGTCCCTATCAGATATGATCTTCTTAGGGATTCCATGCAATCTAACTATCTGCTCCATATAAATACATGCTACAGATGCTGCATTATATGAAGATCTTACTGGAATAAAATGTGCAACTTTGGTTAACCTGTCCACCACAACCATGATTGCATCATGCCGTCTAACTAATAAAGGTAATCCCACTATGAAATCTATGGAGATGGTATCCCATTTCCATCCAGGCACACTGTGAGATTGAAGTAAACCTGCAGGATGTTGATGTTCAGCTTTTACCCTTTGACATTCCAGACATCTAGCAACAAAGTCAGTAATATCTCTCTTCATACCTGGCCAATAATAATACTGTTTCAGATCGGCATTCATTTTCTTAACACCAGGATGTGCTGAATAGGGCACTTTATGAGCTTCAGACATAACCAAATTCCGTAGTTCTCCAACCTCAGGAACATAAGTACTGCCTTTGTAAACCAACAACCCATCAGTGCTGATAGAGTAACCTTCAAATCTGCCTTCTAACGTGCTGCCACTGTCCATAATAGCTTTCACATCTAAAAACCATGGATCAAAACCTAGATTTTGCAATATTTTCTCCTTCAAATCCACTGTGAGAGTTAAAGAAGAGAGTTTGTGACATCTTCTGCTAAGCGCATCAGCCACCTTATTCTCTTTACCTTGCACATATTTGACTTCAAAGTCATATTCACACAAAAATTCCATCCATCTGCATTGCCGTGCATTCAGATTTGGCTGTGTGAAAATATATTGAAGACTTCTGTGATCAGTTCGCAACTCAAAATGCTATCCAAGAAGAAAATGTCACCATTTGGTCAACGCATGCATTACTGCAGCAAGCTCCAAATCATGAGTTGGGTAGTTAATTTCATGATCCTTGAGTTTCCTGGATTCATACGCAATCACTCTGCCATCTTGCATTAGAACTGCTCCTAACCCATCCAATGATGCATCCGTGCAAACTTCAAATTCTTTACAAGGATCAGGTACTGCCAAAACAGGTGCACTAGTCAACCGATCTTTAAGATGCTGAAAAGCCTCTTCACACTGATCTGACCAGACAAATTTCTTACCTTTTCTTTGTAGAGAAGTGATAGGATGTGCTATTTTAGAGAAATTAGCCACAAACCTTCGGTAATAACTGGCCAAACCCATAAAACTTCTCACTTCAGACACGTTTGTAGGTGCTGGCCACCCTACAATAGCTCTAATCTTAGCTGGGTCCATAGCTATTCCATCTCCTGTGATAATGTGTCCAAGGTAGCTTATTTCAGATTTGAAAAAATTCACACTTATCAGGATTAGCATACAACTTATTCCTTTGGAGACATTCAAAAACTTGCTTTAGATGCTGTTCATGCTCCTCCAAGGAGTTAGAATAAATCAATATGTCATCCAGAAAGACAACTACAAACTTATCAAGGAAGGTTCTAAACACTCCCTGCATCAAACTCATAAATACTGATGGTGCATTTGTTAAATCGAAAGGTACAACAGTGAATTCATAATGCCCATATCTAGTTTGAAATGCTGTCTTATGAATATCGGCTTCTTGAATTCGAAGCTGATGGTAACCAGATTTAAGATCAATTTTGGAAAACACCTTAGCACCCTTAACTTGATCAAATAAGTCATCAATCCTAGGCAATGGATACCTATTCTTGATAGTAACCTTATTAAACTGTCTGTAGTCGATACACAGTCTAACAGATCCATCTTTCTTCTTAACGAAGATAACAGGTGCACCCCAGGGAGAGACACTTGGTCTGATCAGCCCTTTCTCAAGGAGTTCTTCAAGTTGAACCTTAAGTTCAGCCAATTCTTGTGCTATCATACGATAAGGAGTTTTAGAAATTGGCTCAGTTCTAGGCACAAGATCAATCCTAAAGTCAATTTCTCTCTTGGGTGGAATACCCAGAATCTCCGTTACAAACACATCAGAAAATTCCTTAAGCAAAGGATGGTCAAGACTTGCCCGCTCGGCCATGGGTTCAGAAAAATCATTGACAGAAATAGCAAACAGCTTACAGCCCTTCTGTAAACACCTATGGAGTTGTTTAGCAGATATAGTTCTAAAAGAAATAGGCCTCTTAATCCCTGAAATGACTTTACTGGCCCCAAAATCATCAATGCATGCAACAGTCTTCTCACTGCAATCAATTACAGCTTGGTGCTGATCCAACCAGTCCATTCCTAAGATTACATCATAAGTTCCTAAAGGAATAACTCGGAGGTTTTCTACAGTGGTAAACGCCTCAAGATG
The DNA here is from genome assembly GCA_027943335.1 of Chamaecyparis obtusa. Taxonomy (NCBI): domain Eukaryota; kingdom Viridiplantae; phylum Streptophyta; class Pinopsida; order Cupressales; family Cupressaceae; genus Chamaecyparis; species Chamaecyparis obtusa. The sequence goes on along the minus strand of BSBK01008401.1, from coordinate 394,120 downwards.
AATTTCAAAATTTACCACAATCAGCCTAGAATCTACCTTAGAACCAAAAGCTAACTCAACTTGCCATGCCAACTCAACCTTTCTCACAGGAATATTACAATGTTTAACCAAATTGGCAGAAATGAAAGAATTAGTGGCACCTGAGTCAAATAAAATGGAAATTTTCATACCTTGAAAAGTACCTTTAGCCTCAATCACCGTGTTTTGATGTTCTGCTTGATTATGATCGATAGTAGCAAAAATATGGTGGTTCTTTCCAGAGTCACCAACAGTAGCTTCAGAACCTGATGCCCTTGGCCTTCCTTGATTATTGCCTTTAAGAGGGCAATTCCATTGTAAGTGACCCAACTGCCCATAGTGCCAACATTCCGCTCCTCTTTTGGTACTCTTATCCTGTGAGGAATTTTCTTGTGGCTGTGTAAAACTCTGTTTCACACTTTCAGCAGGTTTAATGGATTTAGGTAGTTCAGGGACCTTAAACCCCTTGTCTGATTTGATAAACTTATTGAATTTCCACTTTTGGGATTTACTACCATAGCCACTAGGTGTTGCCTTAGAGTCATCCTTGAAGGATTTCTGATTTTTACTGCTACTAGGAACATATGAATTAACAACACTCTTGGTTGAAAAACCAGATTTCATTTCCGCAAGCTTAGCCTGATCAGCAGCTTCCTTAACAGATTTTGGCTTGAAAGTTCTCACTTCCTCACCAATCTTAGGATTTAAACCCCGGACAAAGTGCTGCACTAAAGGTTTATCACCTTCATTCCAACCAGAATACTTCTTAAGCTGAAAGAATCTTCTTTCATACATTTCCACAGTTGAGTTCCCTTGAGAAATGTTAAAGAATTCCTGAGACTTGGTTTGTTGCCAGTACTCAGACATAAACCTTTCCCGAAACCTTTCAATGAATAACTCCCAAGTGACTTGAGAAATATGCAGTCCAAGGTGTTCCAGTTCCATATTCCACCAAATTGATGCGAAAGATCTTAACTGCATTACAGTCCAGCGAACTTTCACATTGGTGTGATAATCATGAAGAATAAAACATCTTTCGATGTTTAGAAGCCAGGCTTTAGCTTCATTACTAGCTTCAGTACCATTAAAATATGGTCCCTTGAGCTTAGAAATGTCTTTCAGCTGAGTTCTGATAACAGGATCTTCTATAATAGCCTGATTGGCATTAGGAATCTGCAAATTCTGCATATTTGCTCCCCCACCAGGAATGTTATTCCTAGCTTCAATCCCATCCAACTGACCAAGAATTTGCTGAAGTATCTCAGCTTGAATTCCCCTTTGATCTTCATCATGAGGAATTCCATCATCAAGCCTATCTTGACGATCTTGACCCCTACCAAGGCCACGACCTCTACCTAGGCCTCGACCGCGGCCTCTACGTCCACCTCTACCTCTGCCTACTTTGGCATCAGCATTAGGGATACCTCGTCCCCGTGCTCCTCGTGTAACAGGAGGCATACTGGAATTCCTATAAAAGAGATTTAATTAAAATCTCGCAGGAAGCATAATGAAACCACTAATAAATCTTTTCAAGTCCCGAGTGTTTAAACCTTGGGCTCTGATACCAAATGTAATACCCTAACCAACTCAAAGCAAAAGAACTACCATAGAGCACTAAACATATCAAACAAAGAAAATTATAACCCGAACAAATTTTTTTTAAAAACAATATCCATTACAATTAACCTTATACAACAAGTTCAATAGAATACTCATAATCAGCAGTGTAATATTTTTCAGATCATAACATCCGAGTATGACATATCGTTACTCTTACAAAAAGTAAAACAACAACTATTAAGGTACATCCAAATTAATCACTGATTCTAAAAGATAAGAAGTCAACTTTCTTCTAGATCCGTATTCATTTATATCTCGAACCTGAAATCAAATCATCAAAAACACAACACACCAAGCAGGGCTTATTACAGAAATCAATCTAAAATAACCTCCAAAACCTGCACGTTAGATTTAATAACATCTAACATTATTAAATCCAAATAACAGAAGTATTGATAATACAATTTTCTTTTCACATCAAAATTGTAAAGCAAGTACATAATTTCATACATGCAGTTATGCAGAAAATAAAACCCGCATAGAATATGACAAGGTGATGATCCAGTAGTCCATGGGTGTCAACATATGAATCTACGTTTAGCCACTCGTAGAACTCATTATGTCAGGTGAAACCATCATATTCTTATCTTATTATATGATTCCCATCCCATGAATTTTAATTGTTACCACTTGTTTAAATAACTGTCATAAACTTTCCCATAAGGATCCAGACTAAAATCAGAGGGCATCCGACAACGTATTTCTTTCACCACAAGTTACTCGCTTTATGACAGCCACCCAACCTAAAGGATCACACTTGCATAATCTAACATACACATAATTCAAATCATACTAATTGGAAGAAAACTTAAACTAATTTTCTGATTCCAACTAATATACATATATTTCTTTTGCCACAATAAAACAATTGCACCAGCAAACAGAAACATCATTTGAATCCAAATTTCCATCTTTCAAGTACCATTTGAAACCATATTTATAACCACATTGTTCAATCCTCTAACAGCTATATCTAAATCTAATAACAAGAAATGTCTTTTCTAAAATACATTTAACTTAAATTCCATTAAACAAGATATTACTAATGAAACTATCCATATAAATATAATTATAACAAATTATAAAAACAATCAATTTCCATTACCAAAATAGTATTCACTATAATTTCTGGATTATAAATCTATGATAAAACTAACAGTGAATTTCATAAGAATATACATATACATTGATACCTATAAATAAGTACTTATACATACACATATACTCAGCACCTATAAGTATACATACAAATACTTACCTACATATATCAAAATATACATAAAATCTTATTAATTTAAAGTTATCTCTAAGCTAGAAAATAATCATTTCCGCTGTACATCAATAACCAATTGTTTCCAGATAACAAATTTCACTACTCTATTTAGTAATGGTGTTGACAATAAAATGATATCATAGTAGTTGTTTTCGTTTCAGAGCTCTCAAACTCAACCCATTAAAACATACTCTCAAATCATCTAAATACGATACAGTCAATGAAAAATGTTTGTATGCATTCAACGATTCAAGCTAATACACAAGATGACAGTCGCAATACTCTTCGCTATGCCATGGTTTAACCACAATATTGAAATCCCGCATATACTACAGTAGGATTTGAATATTGCTTATAATCCAATCTCTGAATTCGCAAACGATTAATCTATACAATTAACGGAATCCAAACCCTTTAAAAGTCAAACTCGAAATCTTATAAAAATATATACACTTACATATATATATCACACAGAATTTTTGAACCCAAATTCGCAAACAACTTAACAATAATGGGACTATAACTTCAGACCCGAAACTCATTGAGATAATCAAACGACGTCATCCGAATAACATTTATACAAATGTTTGGTTCCCTATTTATTGCCGAAACCCTTCTCCTACACAAAATTTATAATAATACAGCACATATAACAACAATGGCTTGACAAAAAGAAACCAATTCTCTACACCAAGTTTATAACTACGACTCAGGGTCGTGTCTCAAAGTCAATGCAAATTCACGACCAAAAGTGAATAAATCCATAATCACAAATTCATAGCCGGGTTACAACTGTAACAAACTTTTAACCACAAAAGAGAGTACCCACTGAGCTCGGCTCAAAATCACAGCCGGCACTTTATGCTATCCACAACCAACATAAAAAATACAATTACAGCAACCACATAAAATCACAAACCCCGTATACGCCCATGTTTCCAAGGCGATAACTCCATTCTCATTCAAACACGGGTATATGCAAAACAAACTTCGCTAAACAAACCATTCTCTATAATTTCCATGATGAGATGTACTAAATACCATTTAAACTGAAAGACCTTAATACTTAAAACATTTCAAAACTTTCGAAGGAGATAATGTACAGAAATATCAAGCATCTGAATAAATTTTACATCCGAAACTGGGGTACACTAGATTAAGCTATGGAAACCCCATACCCTGCATACTCTTAAAGATGGGTACAAATTTCCAAACACAACATTTTTAATAGTCGATAACCACCATATCATACTAAAATAATACAGATAAAAGAGTAGGGTTTTGAGAAAGAGCCCCCTGCCTATGATAATATGAAATGACACAGGAGTTGATGCCCGATAAAACCCTCTGCTATCAAATTCGCAACACTCCAATCCTTGCCACAAAGAACCAGAGAAAGCCTTTTAAGAAAATATACTACAAGAAATGCAGCAACAAAACAACAGAACCACAATAAATGAAATTGTGAACCTTCGAAATGCTGAGAAGAAACAGTTTTCTCCATAGTTGCCATCAATTTCCCTATGATAACGCAGAGAAAAATGCTCGACAGAGCATCCATAACCCCAACCACGACCAACGATGGTGGTCTGAATACAACATCGTGCCAAATTAATGCTCATAACAGCGAGCAAGAAACCAAACTTCATACGCAATGTAGATACCAACACATGGCAGCCGAGGTACCAACTCGCCAATCGAGAAGCCTGCTCTTCATAAAAACCCACTAACTTGCCGCCATAAGCCAAAAACCCAAAACCCCCATAACAAGCGCTAGTCTAAGCATCGACTAACTTAGGTGAGTTTAGTTAAAAGTTTTATGGAGAAGCTGAATCCTTCGATAGGTAAGATAGTTACTAACTTACATATCAACATAACATTAGATACTAACAACACTATCCATATTAACATCAATGTTAAGATCAATATTAACATTGACTTTAATATTAATATTAATTTACTAATTAATATTGTTATCAATATTAATATTAATATTAATATTAATATTATTATTAATATCGATATCCAAATTAATAATACTAATGTTGTTTTCCAATTAATAAGTATACGTATATATATATATATATATATATATATATAATATTTATAACCTGTATATATATATATAAATTCCAACACACGAATATCTACAATTACAAATATATATATACACACATATATATATATATATAAAATAAACTGATATTTATATACATATGTATACATACATACATACATATATATATATATATATATATATATATATATATATATATATATATATATATATATATATATATATTCATACTAATGCACTCGAACTTATATACACGTATGTATAATTATACAATGTTATAAATTTACATATATATATATATATATATATATATGTTTATACTTATAAACTGACAAACAACATACACAGGTTACTGAAAATATATATATATATTTTTATAAAATCCAGCTTAAGAACAAATCTGAAAGTATGAATCAGACGAAGGTAAACTAAACCATACTAACATCATTAATAAAATTTGATCTCTGAATCCAAACTGATTCAGATATTAAGATTCTGAAAGTAGCGTAATACTGACAACATAAAAACCTCTGTTTCTGAGAATCAGATTTTGAATGAACTCTGAATTCTCGAAAAGTTCAACATAAAAAAAAAAAATCCCAGAATAATAGAAATAACTTAACAAGTGTCAACCATCCAGAAAATGAACTAATCTCAGGTTCCAAGGTATCAACTACAGTCGGTCAGGGTCATGACAGAAGGTCTTAAGCCCCCAGGTCACCAAGAAGAATAGGCACACAAAATACATGGATTACCTTGTTAAGTGGAAAGAAAAAGAAGATGAAGAGGATACATGGGTCTCCAAGGTAGAGTTTCATAAATTATGCATTGATCCTGACTTAGTCCCCACCAATGGGACTTAGTTGCTTTTTTTAAGGGGAGAATGGTGTAGGAGAACCTAGGACTTGGGCTAAGAAGTCCTTCCTTTTTTTTTGGCTTGTATTGGTCCTATCTAGACCAAGAGGTTAATAAAGGCCCCAAGAGAGACTAGGAGTGATAGGAGGTTATTTTTTTTATTTATCCTTAAGTTGTGTTAGTTTAAAGGCCAAGGTGTCCTTAGGACCTAACTTGGTCCAAGAAAGTTGAAAAAGGGAACAACTATGGAAATGCTGTCCTAATGTTTGGTTATGGTCTAAAATGGATCAAAATATCCTTAGATATGTTTTTGTAACATTTTAGGAGTGTATGAGTGGTTTGGGAAGTGAAATGAGAAACTATGCAGAAGTTGCTAAAAAGTTGTCGTGACAACTTTTATAATTTTACAAAGTTGCATGAAATTTTTTTGTCTTAAGGGGACCCACTTATGATTTAGGTCAAATGGGGGTGCTAACCACCTAAAATCATGGATAGAGGATATTTAAGCCCTAAAAGGCTTGAATACCAAGGTTGGTTAACATTTCAATCTCTGGCATTAAGTTTTAGGCACTGTGACAGTCATTTGAGGACACAGTCCTTTGTTTTGATGCAACAATAGTGTTTAATGGATTAGATTTTGTTTGTAAAGGAAGAATCAATCAATAAATAACATTTTTTCCATTCTGTATCATTTTGTGTGCTTCTTAGGTGTTTCATTAGCTTAGGTTTAATTTTTTTGTTTTAGCCAACTCACTGGCCTATAAATAGTCCAGTGTG
>BSBK01008401.1:370000-382500 GCA_027943335.1 Chamaecyparis obtusa | reverse complement strand
TCCACATACTAGTTTTCAAAAGGTGTGCCATGGTCTGTGAAGATGGTAGATGGTATGCTGAAGCGGCAAATGATATGGTAAAGGATGAAATTGGATATTTGGATTCTAGTAGTTAGGGTGAGCAGAATCACCTCAACCCATTTGGTGAAGTACTCTATGGTAGTTATTACGTACTTATGTCCATCAAAAGAGAGGGGAGTGATTAAGCTGACAAGGTCGAAGCCCCAACATGAAAATGGCCAAGGTGGCGCAATGGGTTGCAAGTCTTGTCCCGGTGCATGAATTAGATTTGCATGTTGTTGACATGGTAGACATTTCCTGATGAACTCATAAGCGTCATGTTCCATGGTTGGCCAATAATACCTTAATTGAAGAAAATGCTTTGCTAGAACCATGCCACTCATGTGGGCACCACAAATTCTAGCGTGCACCTCTTGTAAAGCCAGGATAGCCTCATTTGAATCTAAACACCTAGAAAGGATATTGTGATATCCTCGACAATAAAGGGTTTTGGCTGCAAGAGTGTAGTGGGAAGCTCTATGAATTAGGTTTTGGAATTGGTTATTGGTGAGATGGGGAGATATGATACACTTTTTTAGATATGCATGGATGTCGTGGTACCATGGAGACTGATGACCAACCAAAACACACACCATTTCTGCATTGGCATTCTCATAAGAAGGCATGTGTAGCTGCTCGACTAAGAATTTGTACTGAGTTGAATCATGAGGAATCTCCAATAAGGATATGATGGTTTCTATTGCACCAGCTGCTTTGTTCTGAAACCTTGGTATCTGAGTGAACTATAGATTCAAGAAATTCTCTTTTAGTCTATCCACCAGTTCTTTGTAGGGTAGCAACTTGTCATCCTTTGTCTAATATTCGTCTAGGACTTGCTTGATAATCAGTTGTAAATCTCAAAACACTTTTAGTTCTATGATATTCCACTGAATAGCTATCTTGATGCCTAAGATGAGTGCCTCATATTCTCCAATGTTATTAGTACATGGGAATCCCAACTTGAATGATTTTGGAATATGGTCACCTTGAGGTGTGATGAATAGGATTCCTTCCCCTGATCCATGTGATGTATAGGAGCCATCAAAGTATAGCTTCCACATGGGCTATTCTTTGATCATTCATAAGTGTTCATCAATGAATTCTATGATTAGTGGATAAGCATCCACTAGTGGTGCCTTTGCTAGCTGATTGGAAATTACTTTCCCTTTGATTTCTTTCTGATCTATGTACTAGATGTCAAACTCACTGAGTAGCATGACCCATTTTTCCATACGGCCTATGAGAGTTGTCCTTGACAACAGATACTTGAGTGGGTCCACCTTTGAAATGAGCTTGATTATGTGATTGAGCATGTAGTGTCTAAGCTTTTGAGTGGCAAAGACCACTGCAAGGCATTCTTTTTCCATGGGTGAATAGGTAAGCTCATAGCTGACAAGAGTTTGGATGATATAGTAGATGAATCTCTCTTTGTTGTCATTATCATGCGGAGCTAAGAGTGCCCCCAATTTCGTAGTGGTTTCCAAGATGTAGAGTATGAGAGGGCATCCTAGAACTGGTGGTACTAGGATTAGAGAGTTGGCTAGATATTCCTTGAGCTTGTCAAGGCTTTTCTGACAGATGGGGTCCCATTTGAAGCTTGTGTCTTTGCACAAGAGATGTGTGAAAGGTTGGCACTTGTCTACCAGCTGGGAGATGAACGGACACACTAATTAAAGCTTTCCTTGTAGGCTTTTGAGTTGTCTAAGTGTTCCTGGTGGAGGCATTTCTATTATTGCTTTGACCTTCTTGGGGTCAATCTCTATGCCTTGTCGTGATACTATGAAGCCTAAAAGCTTTCCAAATGTAACACCAAAGACACATTTCTTTGGATTGAGCTTCAAGCCATAATGATGCAGGTGATCGAACACACTCTCAAGAATGTCAAAGTGTTCATAGCATGTTTTTGATTTTGCAAGAATATCGTCCACATAGTCTTCTAGAATCTTGTGGATCATGTCATGGAAGATTGATGTCATTGCTCTCTGATATGTGGCTCCTACATTATTTAGCCTAAATGGCATCATGTTATAGTAGAAAGTACCCCATGGAGTGGTGAATGCTATTTTGTGTTGATCTTCTTCTTCTATATGAATTTGATTATATCCTGAGAAACCATCCATAAGAGACAACATCTCATGGCCCGTTGTAAGGTCTACAATCATGTCTATGTTGGGTAGTGGGAAATCATCCTTAGGATATGCCTTGTTTAGGTCCCTGAGATCTATATAGATTCTGATCTCACCTGAAGGCTTTACAATTGGTACCATATTGGAGATCCAATCTAAGTAATCTATAGTTCTGACAATCTTTGCATCCAAGAGCTTTTCTAGTTTTGATTTTACCAATAGAGCTACTTTGGGATGCATTTTGCATAGCTTCTACTTTATTGGCTTAACATTAGGGTCCATGGCTAGATGATGGACAACAAGATTAGCATGAAGCCCATGCATGCATGCATATGACCATGCACAGTTCCCAGTAGCTTCGTGGAGAAGTGTAGTGAAAGCTAGTTCTTCACCCTCTGTTAAAGATGTTGCAATGTAGGTGATTCTAGGACATTCTTCTATACCCAAGTTGATTGGCTTAGTTTCTTCTATGATGATTGGTGAGTGCTTGAGTCTATAATCTTGGATGGGAGGAAGAGGCAAGTCTTCTTCTTCTAGCGCTTGAATTGCTAAGTTTTCACTAGAAGATATGCCCTTTATTTTTACTATTTTGGAATCAGAATGTGCCCCAGAAGGGTTTTCACATAAGGACTCATAATTTTCTCTTTCTATTTTACTTTTGCGGCTAAAGCTTGCCTCCACCCCAAAATATCCTTCTGGGTTGAGCTTATAGATGTGAGTTGACTCTGAATCTTGAACTGATTGTGGGCCTAATGTCCCCATGAACTCTAGGAGTGCTTCCATTCTTTAGAACTCATCGATATGTGTGATTCTTGGTTGGTCCTAGTTTATGAGTTTAGGGTGGATGAGGGGAAGTTTGATGAGGTTAATGGAAATTTTTTGGAGGATAGAACTACCCAAGAGGGTACCATCATCGAAGATATCATCGTATGATTTCTTTCCTTTCTCTTCAGGATGTCTTCAATTTCTACAAGGTCATCCTGGCTATTCAAAAAGGGAACGCTAGTCATGTTAGTGCCCTTAGTTGTAGTATTGAGCTATTGTATACATAGGTGAGGGGTATTAAAGCCAAGACCCTGATGTTATGGATCCTTGGATGCTATGATCAATTCTTTGCTTCTTCCTTCTTGTAGTCCTAGACCACCACCTTGATATTTCCATTGTTCAGTGGCATACTTGTGCGGTTGGGGATACTTGTCTTTGAAGTAGCCAAGAAGTTGAGTGTCAAGTGGTGGGGGATCTCTGTACAACCACCTATTGATGTTAGGATCCATCTCTTGACTATTTATGTTGCTATGGGATTAAAAAGTCATAGGTCCCATTCGCTTGATTTCATGATTATCTTTAGTAGGCTTGCTTTGGTGACTCGAGCGCCCTTGTGTATGTGGATCAAGTGGGAGGGCCCCTAATACAAATGTATCATTTAGGCTATATTCACCATAGCCCTAGTTATTGATCTTGATGCAAGAGAGAGTGGAGGGGAGAATAGTCTCTAGATCACAATGGGATTAGGATGAGCTAGCAACAAAAGTGCCAATATTGGTTCCAAGACAATGAGTGGAATGAGGGAATGATGCTTCCATTGAATGAAATTATGTGAAGGGTTTGAGGTTGGCATGATATTAATCTCAGTGCCTTGATGCAAAAATTTGATGCATTGATGGTAAGTAGATGGTACAACCTTGATGGAATGGATCCATGGTTAGCTGAGGAGGATGTTGAATGGTAGGTCAAGATCAACAATGCAGAAAATGGTGTCTTGCGTTGCTGGGCCTAGCTAGATAGGAAATGTAATGGTACCTTCAAAGGTACGTTCCAAGTTGTTGTAAGCCTTGATTGTGATTACTTCATGTGAAATATCAGCTTCTGTGAACCCAATCTACTGAATGAATTTTAGAGTACACAAGTTTAGGGCTGAGCCATTATCTATAAAGACCCATTTGATGGAAAAATATATGACCATAATGGTGATGTGGAGAGGGAGAGTGTGGTCAAGTGTAATGGATGGCATGTCAGATGGTTTGGAGGAAAGAGCACATCGTGCAGATAGATGTCTCACAAGGTTTTCAAACTGGATGATGTTTATATCTGTGGGGACTTGTGCTTCATGAAGGGCTCGGTCAAGGATTTATTGATGGAGGGGTGAAATGCGAAGAAGGTCAAGGATGGAGATTCGGGTTGGTGTGTTCCCAAGATGTTCTATGAGATTGTATTATGCATTGTGTGCATTGTATGCTAGTCTTGGACAAGCACCAGCAATAGTTATTCGACCTCTACAGGTGGTAACAACACATTGACTATCTACTACTTTGACATGGATGACATTGACTGTGGGCTCGACCTGGGTTATATATCCAAAAAAGTTGTCATAATTGATACAGGCAGTGGTATAGTCTTTGTGGCTAGTGTGATCTTCTTGTTTGCATTTGCCTTGATTCTGGGGAGGATTGGTATTAGCTTGGTTCTTCCCAGTGTTGTGTTGTGGGAACACATTCTGATAGATTTTTAAATTGGCATTAGGCAAGGCTTGAGTAGGTGTGTCTACTTCGATCTCCTTTTGGTCAATGAACTAGAAATCTAATACCATGTTCATTAATTCCTAGCCCTAAACCTTTATAACCTTGTTTAGTCACCATATTATACCCAGTAGTATACAAATTATGTAAAGTTTCTATAGGAGGTGATTGTTTATCATGCTCATGAGTAAAGGTTGCATAAGGTGGGATAATAGGTCTTGAAGAAGTTTCTTTACCCTTTCCTTTAATATCATCATGAATCGAAGGAGAAGGGAAATCAAAGAAATCTTGCACATCCACATCCTGAACTATAGTTTGAATCCTATCATAAGTATGGGAAGAGCGAGGATTAACAGATGGAGAATTAGGTATCAAAATAGGAGGATTAGAATTAATATTGATAGATTTAGGATTAGGATTGATGGGATTAGGAATATTAGGAGATGGTGTGTCATCTACCCAATTCTTCACATAATCCAAAAGATGAATAAGGCTACCGCATAAATCTCTAAAAAAAGTTTTAAATGTAGGTAGACTAGTGTTGGTCAACTTCACAAAAGCATAAGCAAGAGAAAAGTGAAGGGTTAGCACCATAATGAAGTGAATGATACTTTCATAAACCTCATAGGTATGATAAAGAGATGCTAAAAGAAGAGTAATAAAGAACATAACCATGCACCAAAACATCTTAATAATTTCCATAGTGAATGCAAGAAATGCTTTTGTATTTTATTGAATATATAGATTTTTTTTTTGGATTTTTGAATGTAAAATGCAAGAGCCTAAACTAGATCTAATCTGAATGCAAGAAAGGATCTAAAATCTAACACAATAAGGCATCTAATTCCACAAAAGAAAAGGAGAGTAAGTATGTTGGGTTCACCAAAATGAATGGTGGTAAAATGGATTCATCCCTATTCAGATGTAAAGGGAAGGGGGAAGATAGGAGATCTATCCTCAAACCCAAATTCCCAAAGAAGAGATCCAATTTGATCAACCAAGAGGTTAATACATAATTGAATCAATTTATGGAGAATATGGAAGAGAGAGAGAGAGTAAATCCAATATTTCCCTATGAATGAAATTTATGTTTGGAGTATGAAATAATTGAAATACAAATACTAACCTCAAATTAGGGCAGATCTGGAAAATGTCAAATTATGATGTCTATGTGTACTTTCAGGCAATTCTAAAACCTATTCTAGACTGGAAATGCTGAGACAGAAAAAACCCAGAAATCTTTCTCCAAGATGAGCTCAGGTCGGGTTTGACCCTCATAAAAGGTGAAATACTACATTCTTTATTTGAAGTCCGATTCGAATTCTGTTCATAGATCTCAGAAGTTTGTCAAAAAGAGTATCCAAATTCACTCTCAGATATGAAATTCTACACCTATACCTACAAGAAAATGAGGGTTTTAATTGTTTGTTTTAGGGGTTTGCCTTGGTCAAACCCTAGTTTGGAATCAACCTTAATATTGAAATGGAAATAGGAATGCTAGCAACTAGTAGAAAAGGATCTAACAATGAAGCTATGCAATTCAATAGATATGTAATTGTATTTTGAATGTAAACAAGTATATTGATATGAAAGCTTGAACAAAAAAATAAATGTTAATCAAACCTCCATGATTGTATGCTTAGAATCCACCTTGATAAGAGAATGAAATGGATCTTGAAGATGAACAAAAGGACCTTGAAGGAAAATCACACCATCATGATGGCTAGATCTAGGGTTTGCATGATGAATCTTGAATGCTTGAACCAAATCCCTTCAATGGCTTGAATGATTTTAATCCTTGATCTTCAATGGAGAACTTGGATGGAGAAGAGGAATTGAATGCTTGAATGGATTCTTGCTTGATCACCTTGAGAACTTGCATATGAAAACTTGATGGAGAGATGTGTATAATGGATGAGAAAATGAGAGAGGAAGGCCTCCTTTTATAGTGATCTAGGGCACAATCCTCTAGAGGGGCCACCTTGGAGAATTAAATCCAAATTAGGTCCTAACCTTTAGAAACTATACCTTGATTAAATGAAATTAAAGGATTTACCATCCCAAAACTTGAAATGATTAACCTGGAGGTGGGAAAATAAATATTCCAAAAGCCTGATGCCCAGAAATTATGGCTTCTAGAAATTTGAATGAGGGGGCCAAAATCGAGGTTGGACCTGACCTAGTCAGGTTCAACCTCAATCTTGACCTAGTCAGGTTTGAGCTTGATCCTGACCTAGTTAGGTTTGAGCTCGATCCTGACCTAGTTAGGATCAACCTCAAATTTGACCCTGGGCCTAGATTTAGTCAGAGCCAGGTTAGTAGGTCCCGAGGATGTCTAGAAATGTAGAAATGATATCAGACAGGGATAGAATGTTAGAGATAGACACAAAATCCTATGATGACTATGATGAAAGCTAGGAGGACCTATTTCTAAATCCTACCTAGAAAACAAAGCCATGGAAGAGGTAAATTAAGGAGAATCCTCGAGATCCTAACCCTAATTTCACCTAGAATGAAGAAATCAAGTGCCTGGAAGAAGTGGAAAGTGGAGAGAAAGCAAAATACATGCAAAGACCCAATCAAGGTGCTTAACATGACCCCAAACGACTTACTTGGAGGGCTAAACACTCTTATCATGGAAGTGCTTCCATTTTAAGATGATACACATACAACTGTTATGTTTGCTATGTGTTGCATGATGGGATCACTTAACAAAAACATTTCAATAGTAGATTGACAAGGAATATGGGGGCATTCGAACATAAATGATTTTACAAGAGCCCTTTATTACTAATACACCATAATTTCTTGAACTCACCCAAGCATATTTTGTTTCAAGAATCAAGCAATAACAACAAAGTATGATGTAAATAAAATGTGAAATACTATAAAATATAAAATAGTGTCCAGTGACTAACATTTAAGTGCCTATGAATGAGAAGGATAAAATATAAAATATGCATTCTGTGATATATTGTGTAGTTTTGGTTATGAGCACATCTTTTTGCTTGTGTGAGGGATAGATATAGAGATAGAGATAGATAGATAGAGAGTTTTCTTATGTGAAACTGTCATTTTCATGTGTCTTGAGGAGCACAATTCTGATGCTATGTTACATATTTGATGGGGACTGTTGGAACTACTATTGAACAAATCCTATTAGCTTCAAATAATGCAAAGGTATGATTTGTGTACTTTAATCACCAATTAGTTATCTCAGCATTGATTTCATATCTTATAGTTATAGTTATCCCAAAATGCCAGATAACTTACATATAATAACTAAGAAAGATGTCTATGATGGGACTGAACTCTACAACTTCTGCTAATAATTATATCAACATCTATCATGTAGCTACATGGAGGAATGTGTTTGAAACTTGGTAGGCTTGTCCACAAGGTCTTCAAAATATTTCCATCTTTAGAAGCAGTGCAACCAAGATGCATGCCAGGCATATAGTCCTCGTGTGATTTTAACCTAGCACTTGATAAGGCAATGTGCCTTATCCAACACTATGGTGATTGTAGCAAACTGTATCAGGTATCCTCCTTTAGCCTTTCACAAATACAAATAGGAATAACATAACTCACTGGAAGGAATGCCAAATGCTGAATTGCATTTGAATAAGAGTATAAAAGATAGAATCATAGAGGGATAGACATTTAACTACTCTGTAATTTTCTTTGGAAAATTCAGTTTAGAATAGTAGAAGGGATATATAATTTGGTTTCATAGCTTGATGCTCTAGAAGTGTAGAAATTTTGATTTCTTTCAGGTTATGTGTATGTTGACATATATGTGCATGCTTTCTCATGCAGTTACTGGGGATTCTGTCTTGGTAAAATTTACAAAGATCAAAGATGCATTGAATCAAAGTTTAAATGATCTCGAAGAAATGGTGCCACGGGATTTATCTAGGTAGGTATGTGAGTCAAACATGACTGCATATAAATTTATGCATATACTACATATAACTCTATTTTGATAGTTTGGGGTTGGATTACTTTAGATGGTATGGATGAGATGTAAGGGTAGAATTCAATTTGATTCTAATTGAATTTCACTATCACTGCATAACATGGTTGATCTTTACAAAAATAAATTAGTTGACAATACTCCACTAGCTACAAAATATTTAATTACATTTGGCTTCCACACAACCAACACTATATCTAAGCACAAGAAAATTAGTATATGGAACTCCAGTATTCCATTCATACGTTATTGGTATTAGATATTTTAGAGATCTTGCTAAAAAATATTTTGGCTTTTTATGTACATTTCAAAATGACTCTTTTGTTTACAAAACACGCACCCTGAAAATGTCACACTTTTAACTAGATTTTGTAAGTTTTTACTTTTAAGATTTTAACATTATTTTAGCAATGGAAATTTGACATCTCATGAAATTTATGCACCTCTCTTCCTTTCTACTGCTCCTATACCCACACAACTACTACAACACTTGATCTACTTTAATAGAAATGGCTGGTTAAATGGTAGTTTTGACTTTTTGACACATACTATTTCTATTCAAGTGAAGTATTCTAATAGATTCAGTAAGAACCTTTAAGTCTCTAAAGTTTGAAGCATTTATGTTATAAATATTATCAGCGTGCTTCTGAAAATGCAGCATCAAATTATCAATAAAAGGGGTTTATTTGTGCTTGGAATTTAATAATGCTGATAGTGGTAGTCAGGTGTTAAAACCAACAAATTCACACATAACCAGCATTTGCCAAGCCAATTTCTCCATCCTTTCATAGATCACTTGTGTCAGTGGATGGTCTCTATCTCTTGCACAAAAGACATATATCATCTTATCGACTTGAATCCAACTACATTTAGCGATCTTTTGAATGCCTTTATCTTTCATCAATCTCCTTACCATTTGCACCTAATCCCACCTTCCCCCTTCTCCATAGATGTTTGAAAGAAGATAACTCACAAAATTTTTAGAATCCAAATCTGAATTTAGTTATGTTGTAATTAATACTCCTAACCCTATATTCATATGTTATCTATAGGCACTCAAAAAATACATTTGAATAACCATCATAGGGTGAATGTTTTGCCATTGCAATAAGTGCTGTTTAGTTTACTTGGATTTTTTATTATTTTTACTTTTCAAATGCCTACAATAATCTTGGTTTTGAGGGAAAATTGATAGAAAATATGTAGAAAATTGGCATGTTTGAATTTCTCTTTGTAGGTAGGGGTAATATAGGTTTTTTTTTTGGAACCTGCAAAATCTAATAGTCTTTTTGTGTGTTTCTTATCAAGGAGACACTAGGCATGGTAGATATTTTTTATAAATTTGTTTGATTTTCAAAGAAACCAGTTAACATTGTATTTTAAAAAAGTAACGTTGAACTAATCGATTTAGTTACTTTTATTGTTTTTTTGTGACCTAGGTATTTGGTCATAATTGGCAAACTAAATTGTTCAAACAATGATTAGTGATTTCCAATGCATTACTAACTTGTGGCATCCTTAAGTAGTTTTAAGGTCAATGTTTAATATTTTGTGTTTTCCAACTATGATAAGAAAGATGCTACGTTATTAGTTATTAATGTATCTTAAGGATTAGTATATACCACAAATAGGAGATCTTGGAAAATGGCTATCGATTTTTGTAAGTTGAATTTAGTGTGTATCAAATTTCCTTAATAATACTAATTTTATGATTAATGTATTGGATAGAAGTGCAATAGATTGGTAGGTTATCAGGAGTGTGGACTTCTAAAGCAGTAAATCTTTTGATGGGTTAATTAGGAGTTAAAATTTAGAAGGTATGATCATTGGTACATACTTTCTCTCTATTTAATGTGGCTAGTTTCCCCTAAAGATATATTCTTGTCATTATAATAAAGGGAACAAGCCACATGT
Organism: Chamaecyparis obtusa; assembly: GCA_027943335.1. NCBI lineage: Eukaryota > Viridiplantae > Streptophyta > Pinopsida > Cupressales > Cupressaceae > Chamaecyparis > Chamaecyparis obtusa. The sequence goes on along the minus strand of BSBK01008401.1, from coordinate 371,908 downwards.
AATGTATTTTTCAATGGCATCATTCACTTCATTCTTATATGGCACATTGAATAACTTCACTATTGAGTTTAAAGTATCACTAGTCATCCTCCCCTTAAGCTTTGCTACCCTTGAACTATAGATGGAAAAAATTGAAATCATGTTTAGTGGAAAGTACTAGTATACATGGTATGATTATTCTTTGAAGGGTACTAGCTCAATGGAAGAGCACCTACTTTACAAGTAGGAGGATGATGGGTCGATTCCACCATGCCCTAATATGACTAAATAAACAACCAAATAAATGACCAAATAAATGACCAAATAAATGACCCAATAAATGACCAAATAAATGACCAAATAAATGATCAAATAAATGACTAAATAAATGACCAAATAAATGACTAAATAAATGACCAAATAAACTACCAAATGACCAAATAAACTACCAAATGATGAGATAAATGACCAAATGACCAAATAAATGACCAAATAAACTATCAAATGACCAAATAAATGACCAAATAAATGACTAAATATATGACCAAATCAATGACCAAATAAATGACTAAAATAGTTTAGTCATAAATTTGGTCACGAGATAAATGACCGGCAATAAACTACCACTGGTCACGTGACCAAAGTTGGTCATTTATCTACAATTTTTGGTAGTTTATTTGGTCATATATTGTTGTTTTTGTACTACTGATTTGAGATTGAGTTTGCATGTTGCTTTAGAACTTTGAAAAGTGCTTTGTTTTTTATCTTTAAGTCATTCAAGATTGAGTTTGCTGCACGTGAACTGAAATTGAAAGAGGAAGGAATAGAGATGCTTTCCTTTCTCTTTTTAAATCATTCAAGATTGTGCTTGATTTTCAAAATGACAATGACTCAATTGGACTTGGGTTCATTCTTTTAGCTTTATTCAAGATTTGTTTTCCTTTTGCTCAATTTTTAGACCCCAAAGGGAAAGTTCCTAGATTTAGCTTTGATACATGAACTTTGAAAGGCATTCAAGATTTTGGAATAAGAGACTTGTTCACATAAATAAAAAAGCTTTAGGACTGATTTAGGAAAGTTTGGAAACCTTTAAGAATGTTTAGGAACCAGATTTGAAAAGATTAACAAAGATTTTGATGATTTTATTCCTAGTTTGCTTTGAGATTTTTAACAAAACTTGAAGACATTGTAAATGAAGTTTTTTTAAGCTCTCTTTGATGAGTTTGAGTTTTGATTTAGGACCACTTAGGATGATTTTTGAGTTGATTAGGAACCACTTAGCTTTGCAATGTAAACTTGATGTTATTTTTATGCTCCCAAATCATGAAATGTTCCTACTTTGCATGAATGCATCTAAAACCTTGATGTTCCAAGGGTGCAAATGATTCGATTTATTTTTCTTTGTTTATTAGAAGATTTTGTAAGTTTTAGTCTTTAATGCATTCAACAGTGATTTGGGGGTTCATTTTAAGCACTAAAATAAGATGTTTATGCCTTTGTTTTGTTCATTTTTACCCCAAATTGAAGTGTTCTCAGATGCTATCTTGAATTTACCAGATGCAATCCAAGAAATGGTGTAGTCCCCAGATGCAATATGGGAAATGGTGTATTCCCCAAATGCGATCTAGAATCCCGAATGCTACCCTGAATTTAACCAGATGCAATCTAGGAAATGGTGTAGGCCCCACATGCGATTTAGAATCCTAGATGCTACCCTAATTTTACTAGATGCGATCCTCTAGCAATTTTAAATACATTACACATAATTTTTACACAGAAAATACATGTTTTTTGTCAAAAATGAGATTTTTTAGAGATTTTTTTTTGGAAGAATAAGGCAAGTTTCTTACAAGTAGAAGAAAGGTGAATAGATAGAAGTAGAAGAAAGATGTGTTTATAGACAAGAGAATGAATCCAGTTGTTTCATCC